>JALBCR010001801.1:0-168598 GCA_030710515.1 Abscondita cerata | reverse complement strand
TGTGTTTACTTTGTTTCTCTCAACTGAGAAAACGGAGGTTAAACTTCATCATCAACTCTGGCGCCCGAAGTCCGTTGGTTTTTGTTTTGTTATTTACAGAAACTAACTTAATAAAATATATACAGGGTGTTGCTATATTTGACAACACTCTACCGCAGAGAGTTCTCGTAAATGGGTGAATTTTGATATAAGAACGTGAACCTTTAAACAGCTTAGTTGCTGAGATACAAGCTGTTAAAAGTTTAAAATAAAAATTAAAAATATGCAATAAATCAAAAATTCTTTTAAAATTTTTTCAAATTTGGTTACCAATATGCTCTTCAAGAATGTGATATTTTGACATAAACTAACTTTTTCAAAATTTAACCAGTGGCACGCTATTTTTTTTTGGTAAGTACAAGAAGAAGAAAAAAAAGAAGAATAAAATCGATAAAGTCGATCTCAAGTAATGGTGAGACAAAGGGAAATAGGGATTCATTTTTTATATATAAGAGTCACAATCCAATAATTTATAAGTAAGCGTTCTTTAAACAAAAACATCTCTAAAATAAACTATTTTGTGGTAAATGTATCTCCAGTCTTCCTTACTTATGTTTTTTTATAAGTTATGCGTATAAAATCTGAAGATGTTAAGTGGTCAACCATTTACAGATTCTGATAATATATTTGCAATTAAAGACCCTGAAACTTTAATTTTATTCGAAATTAAACACTGTTTCTAAGACAATTGCTTGGAAAAATGAAATTAAAAACTGTTAACCATTTCCAATCCCTCAAAACGTCAATCGAGTCATAAAATGTTTTGGTCTGACAGTGTGTTTTAAACAATTTGTTCTATTAAACGCTATTTTTGCAAAACCACCCACAGACCTAACTACAAATTGTGTTAAATAGTAATAGATTCAAGCAGAAGAAGTCGCTTTTCAATTTCTTTGAAATGGTTTTGTTGAGGACCATTTTTAGCACACTAATGCTGCTAGTAAGCTAAGAGTGGCTAGAAGATGGTAAACTGTATGCTGTGGTTTATTACAGGTGAAAGACTAGTCCAGCAGAAAATAAATGCTCTTCATATAAACTTAAAAAGCTAGCCGTGTAAGAAAGTTTATAGAAGTTTTGTGCCTATTTATTTAGACTGGAATTCAAATTAATAGTAAGTGAACAAATGACAAACGTAAAAATTCAACAACTTGCATTAATTTTAAGCCAAACAACACAGATTTGAAAAAAAGGCACACATAGACTATCAGATTAAAAATGAACAAGTGTACAGAAAGACACCACACAGGTTTACAATGGATAATGCAAAGAGAAATGAGTGCGCAAGTTCTTTGTTGGTGTCACGAGTAACTCGAACATTTTGTTGCAGATAAAACATTAAACACTTTAATAGAGGATTATTGGTTTTCGAACATGACAGACTATGTACAATGTTATGTTGGAAATTGCGTCTCATCCTTATAGTATAAATAATTGAGAGGGCATCCCAATTTCTTTTGAGACCTAACGATCAAGTAGAAAGTTATAATAGTTATGTACTATTGTTGAGGGAAATTGGGTTACTAAACTTGATTCAGTCTGCGATTAATATCTATTTTTTTAAATTTAAATAATAAAAAATCAATTAACCCACTATTGATGGGATATAAACCTAGCCCGACAAAGCAAGCGGATCTATTAACTGAAATTAGTACAAATGTGAAAGACAGATTTTACATAAATAAAAAAAAATAAATTTGAGGATTTGCTTTTAATTGCTAAACAAAATATTAGCCAAATTCAGGGCCGTAAACTAATGCCAGAATTTGACGGTTCCATAAAAGTAATGGAAAAGCTACCAGATGTTATCAAATAGAACGTATCGACCACACTTGCAAGATAGGATAGGTGAAAGTGATGAAATGGCAGATGACATGGGTTAGAATATTTTTGTATAAACATTGAAATTGAAAATAAAATATATTAAAAAAAATTAAAAAGTTTCCAACTCGGGGACAAGCTATGTCATGATTAGCCGAATGTTACATTTTGGTAAAATAATAGAATATAAAATATAAATAAAAATAACTAAAAAACAGACTCATATAAAAACAATGTCAAGGTAAATATATGTGTCATAATACAAATAAAAGATTAGACCGTGAAATTGTGTAGTACGTGCTAAGATGAGCTTGCTTGAAATATTATTTTGATTAGATAACTTTAAACGATGAAATTGCAATAATACAACACGCTTAGTACCTGTCACTTTATCAGTACTCGAATATTGCAAAATGGCAACCACCAAAATTTTGATGTAATATTATAACTTCAAATGTGATTTCAGATAAACTTTTAAAATATTTTGTTTTCAATGTAACTATGTCTGTTTACGTTAACAACAGGATGACGTCAAACTTGGTAGTTTATTACAGCATTTATAAAATTAAAAATTTTTGTTACCATAATGTAAATTAAAGTTATTTTATTTATGTTAAGTTGGCAAAACTTCACGATGTTGCAACAATTCAATATACTTAGCAGTGCAGGTAGTAGAAAAGCAAAATTATATGCAAACATGACAACCTTGTAACAAACTCCTGCGTGATGTCATCCTATTGCTATCGTGAACGAATTTTATCTAACTGAATATCAAAATGTTTTAATACGTATGACTATGTAATTATTGACAAAGTTAAAGATGTATGGTCACGCGTAACACTCCTAAACACAAACAACTACCTACACATTTACTGCAGAAATTAAATTACCTAACTTAATATTTTATTATAATCCTCTAAAAGACCCTAATTTCATTTAATGTTACGGTAATAGATAAAGATACTTTATAAATTTATTAGTTTATCATTAATACAATTTGAATAAACAATTGGGCATGGTAATTTATTAAGACGAAGGATTGTAGTACAGCAAACACGATATACATTTTTTATAAAATAATATGCGTAATGTATTTGCAAATTGGGTTGTAGTTGTCAACGTGCAGGTTAACCTCAATCATCCTCACTTTACCCTTGTCTAAATTTGATATATCTAAATTTCTGGTAGAATCCAATTTACACATTCCATTTAAATTTCAATTTTAAATTGAAAAGTATATTAAAACAAAGAAAAAGTTTTGTTTTTAGACAAGTTTTGATTTGATTTGCATTGAAAAATTTTAAAAATAATAAATTTTACTAAAACAGTTTTATGCCATTTGCAATAAATTAATCAACTTTCGCATACGAACTTAAATTTTTGTATATTAAACATATTTTTTAGAGTTATATTTCTATTTTATTACGTTCTAAATAAAACGTAAAAAACTACCTTGTGAAAATCTTGTTGAGCAGATTTATTACATCGTTTTATTTGAAAACTGTTGAACGTCATAAGAAATTGCTACTTCCTTGGAAATAATTTTTTTTTAACCTTGGAGTAATTTTTGTACTACCACAAAAATTATTATTAACGTTTTTGTTAATAAGATTTACACTAAAATTTAATTTTGTTTAGATTTATACGAATGCTGCTCACTTTTAAAGTAATCATTTCTATATGAATAAGCATTGTCAATTTTTACGGTAAATGCTTCTTTAAATGTTACCCCTTTTTACACTCACATCGCTTCCCAATTTTTGACCGCGTCGATTGTTAATTGCTTTAACGTTTTGCCTGAGTACCTTCTTTAGAATTAGTCTGATACTAAAAAGTGACGTTGTTGGACATGTGTGCTATTGGTCGTTGATGAAGAAATGCCAAACCTAAACAAACCGTTGTAAGAACAAAACATCATATCAAAAGTTTTCAAATGTTTGTGACAAGTTCCAATATTTCCGGTGAGTCACACCTCTCTTTGCACAAGTATGTGAATGTTAAATGTATTAAAAGATAAATTTTGGAATTCACTTTTAACGTCCATTCACCGTATTATCAGTACCATACATTGCGTTCTATAGAATAGTGTAGTGTTTTGAAATCGAGTCATAGGTTAATAGTCTTGATATCAAAAATTAGTCCGTATATCTGTTGCTATTAGAATCCAGTTAAATTTCACGTTGTTTTCAAAAATATGTCAATAAAAATAAGAGTAAGTTTTGATAATAAAAGAAAAATAGTATTGGGTTGCCTAAACAATCAACATTCCTACGTTTTGACAATAAGGCTAAAAGAAAATTCATTAATAAAAAGCTTTATTCCCAAGGAACAGCTTCGAATGATATTAGAACTAAATTAAGTATTAGGAAGGATACAATACATAAACATCAAAAATTACTAATTTTTATTGATGAATTTTTAAAAAGACCGTGTAATTCAACTGATTTTTGATAGCGAGCGTTATGCGCAATAATTTTAGCTGCGTTTTAATACTAATTTTTGTCACTTGAAATGGCTAGCAGGAATTCGACCCTATGACCCATTTTTAAAAGCACCACCGTGTATGTACTCGTACGTAAAACTTATGATTGTTATATAGGTCATACAACTTTATTGTTTCATGTGTTCTTACTTTCATTACTAATTACAAATACTAAATCACTGATACTCTGTTGAATTCTCTAAAAACCTCAAACAAAGTACCAGTACATCTAGGTCTAGAGCAAAACAGAGGTCTAAAATAGTTATTTATGTAGCAAGGGCGTAAAGTAGCTGTTTTAGACCCAGAGGAATGTACGAGGGCCTAAAACAGCTTTACGGCCGAGCTGCATACATAATTTTTTACACGTTCCATTATTTTCCTATACAAAAAGATAAAGTAAAAACATTTACAAATTGCGTTAATCTACTTTATTATTACAATCAGAGGTGCTTTACATATTTTTTCATTTGTCACTCAAAGTGTCTATCATATTGTAAAACTGCAATAAATTGAATAATTATTTAACAAAAACATGGAAGATTTTTCGATATCTTGTACGCCACCAAAAGTTGCGGAAATCGTTAGTCGCGCTTCCTTTGATCTCCTTCCGTAAAAATCGCGGAAAACTTTGAGAAGTCAAAAGTATTTAAATCATCAACACTCTGGTCGACTTATTCAATGTTAAAGGCCACTATCTCAATTATGAAAATCTAGAAATAAGCAATTTTAAAAAAATAACTGCATTTTTAAAGAAAAATTCGGACGGATACATAGCTAAAAAATCAAAAATTTTAACAAGGGAACAAATTGAAAAATTCATTATAGAAGCTCCAAATGATAGATTTTTAATGATGAAAGTAAGTAAATTGTTTTGATTATTAATGATATTATACCTAACATAATATAAAAAATGAGGTAGAATTAATCATTGGAATTGCTGGGGGCTTGCCGCAGGGAGGAACTGTCACAGCTCACCATTGACGACATTGATAATTTAGGGTCTGTTTTAATGATTACCTTAAAGGGCATTAAAACAAAAGTGAACCAGACATTTACTGTAATTGAAAACAAAAATATAACACCGAGTTACTTAGACGACTGGCCACCGTCGTTTTTTTGTTTTCTATATGAATGGTAAGTGTTCTGTTCAAGTTGTGGGAGAGAACACATTTGGTAGCATACCACGAGAAATTGCAACCTATTTGGGACTTCTAAATCCAAAGTCATTAACAGGGCATTGTTTTCGACGATCTTCTGCCAGTTTACTGGCCAATTCTGGAGCTGACACCTCATGCGTAAAACGTAATGGGGGTTGGCAATCAACGAATGTGGCAGATGGATATATAGAAAGTTCCACAGCCCGAAAACTAGAAACAGCTGAGAAAATTCTTATCGGAACTTCAAAACTCTTAGCACCTACAATAACGCAGAAGCTACAATAATTAATTCCGAACAAAAAACCACAAACTTTCAAGAGTCACTAACTGAATATTCCCCAGTTATTAAATTAGCTGTAGCTAATCATGAGCGTTTTGGAAAGCAACCTACTACAAATGTTCAGTGTCAAATTGAACCTGGTGCACAAGAACATGTTGAAGCAGTTTCAATTATTCAACAAGAGCGGCTTCCAATAATTAACATCAATAATAGCACAAACTGTAATATAGATATTAAATTCAACAAATAAAAAATTTGTTTTGATAACTTCTTTTTGTATTTACTTTTTTCCCTGTCTTAAGATCTGTGCAGTGGTTTCTATCAGCATTTTCATTTGCACGGTAGTGTGAGCCCAATACAGTTTGGAATGTGTTTTGGAAATAAACTACCTTGCACCTTGTTTGAATTGCTTTCCACATGTTATGAATCTAAGATACAAGCAGATTACTAATAATAAATTACAAACTTGTTTTATGCTTACCTGAAACAAAAATTTCGAAATGTGTTTAGCCTTGATAAAAACTATTTTGTCATACAAGAGTAGGAAATCATAGCAAAATAAGCAAATAGATAATAAAGGAACGAGAAAATAGAAGAAAAACAACAACTACGCAAAAATTAAAGTTAGGTTAAGGAGATTACACCACAAACCACTAGATTACACTACTAAAGTTTTAAGAAGAGATGGGTGCATTCATGCACTGAAATAGAAGCACTATAAAAATTGACGTGCGAATTGCACATAAACGTTTACTTTTAAAAATCATTACAATCGTTAAAGTTGATTACATAATACTCAATAGACACCAATAATGGCGAGTTGGTTGCATCCAGCAATACACTAGATCAATTTTAACAATGTAAAAAACGAAGCGCACGGGCGTAAAATGAATACTTTTAAGCCAGCGGGGAAAAACTTCTACTTCACGCCTGAAAATGGGGTTAAAAAATTCAATTTTACGCTTGATCGTGTAAAAAATAAGAAATAAAACGCTCATCTAACTATGCGCAAAGAAAATGCGCCATCATGCGTTCTCCATGTCTTTATTCATCACAAACATCTACATAGAAGGTGTAGAGATATTGCTTTAGCAAAGAAAAGCTAAAACTATAGTATTGTTTTTGATCTGACCATCTGGAAGGAAGTTTTCGAACGAATTTTTGCCGCACTTAAACAGACAAAATCCAAAAATGAAGAATCCAATAGACATAGACACTAGACGGTTAACTACTTCTAAACATCTTAGTTACTAGAAAACATGATTTATAACTTGCTTTAACAGCTGTTCAATTATCGTTCTCCATGTTTTGCAAATTATTTTAAGTAAACGCCTAAACTATCTGGAAGACAAACATACAATTTGACATTGTAACGAACGTCAATAGATAGGGCTTCCTCTTAACCGTAACTGTAATCAATGTTCGTTATCGAATTGGGGTAATTCTTTTTAGACTTTTTTTTACCGTTAGGTTGTTATGGTTGGTAATCGTTTATCTTTATGGGAAATACTTATAATAAATAAGAAGCTATTTGGATAAACAGTTTGACGGTTAGTTATTAAACAGTGTTGGTTCCTATTTAGTGTACATAAAGAAAGTTCTATTCCGATGATAAGCCGTTATCGTGCTGAACAGTGGTTGATAACGACGCAGGGACCGATTACACAAAACAAGAAAATTACTATTTTCAATAACCTTAAGTTAAAATCTGGTTTGTAGTTACAAATTTTCTATCTATTAATTGAGCATTTTGAAAGCCGTTTTTTTGAGAATATGTAACTATTGAAATTGTATATTGATTAATACGTAATCACTGGATGTAGTATTATATAAGTTGTTTGTTGCGTGGAAAACATATGTGATTACGTTCCTATTTATTTATTATTTAATTGGTGTTAGTTGCGCTCCGGTTAGGGTTGGGGGAATATTGAACACATCAGCGTGTTGATTGCGTCGGTTATCTTTTCTTTTTTGTTGCGTTTAGCCTTATCTGTAAGAGTATACGTCGTATAATATAATCACAGAAATAACATGCAAACAAAAGAAGAAAATTTGCGCTTGATCACATTAAAGGAATTAATCCTATATAATATTATATTCGAGTTACTATTAACTCTAATTAATGTACAACACAATTTCATTAAAGACAATCATATTACACACTTAATTAATATTATTACATGTGAATACTAGGGTGAGTAAGGGTTGACATGTTTAAGTTTTAGTGGTTTTTCTAAACCTTGAAGTAAATGCTTTGCCAAGGTGAACCAATCCACAATTGCACACTGTTTCGTTCACACACTGTACAGGTTTATACTGATCTTCTGGGGCACTATACATAACACTTACATCACAATACAATATTTAAAATGTACCATACGATTAAATAAATAAATGCGCTCTTTACGTTGAAGTTAATCACTTCCTGTGCGATAAGGTACATTTCCACTTATCTTGTTATTGGTTTGGAGGGCAGATATAGATTTTCTCTTGACCTGGGCCAACTATTAAATTTGTGATATTTCTTAGGTTTTGTGTGATATCTTGTTGTTAAACTATAGGTAAAGTTTATTTGATAGTAAATCCATCTATTGAACATGTTTCTTTATGTTTAATTTGATTAACCCTCTCTCTTTCTTTCTGCTTCTTGAGAGTGGTAAGTGACTTGAGCATCTAGATTAATATTATTTTAAAGTAGGTGGCGCCCGGAGATAGATTTGATCGTCTTTGTGTTTATATTTGGTCTCACGCCCACTCACACCGACGAGGCATTATAGTCTTGAAACGTACTCGCCGGGTGACGATCAAATCTATCAACATTTTACTAATTTAGATCTAAGAAACAGTTACATGAGCTTATGAATTAGAAAAACAAGAACTCACCGATCAATTAAAAATATTCCTATTGGAAACTGAGACTGTCGTCTAAGTAAACAAGTCCGTTTAGTAAATTATCTTCACACCGAAAAGAGAGTGGCGTGCAAGTGCAAAATCAGCCACAAATAATACCGAACTAATTACATCTGTGAGAAATGCAGGTATTCTCAACATGCAGCTTGTAAACACATCGCTACCATTACCCCGGAGACCGTAACTTTGCGACCGAGTACGCAAATGGAACTTAAAATTTGATGGTAATGGTTATCCAATTTTGTTTATAGAAAGACTGGAAGAGCTGCACGCAATTTACAAAACTACCTACCGACTTGTTGATCGCATTGTTCAGAATTGCAATAACGACCATAAGACACGTCTCCCCAAAATAATATATGTTATAAACATATTTCCACAGCAGTTAGCCTTCGGTTGCGAACTAAAGACTAAATACTCCTAAAGACATCTGTAACCGCGTTGATCCGCCGGAAGACCTATAAAAGAAAAGCATGCCGTGAAGAAACAAAAGTGTTATGGAATTCTCCATTTGCCCCGTCCTAAGGTATAATTCTACAACAGGTGGGAGTGGTATGTAACGATCATCAATAAATGCGTTTTTAAAAATAAGTAAGTTATTTTGCCGTCATATTTCCTGCTGCATTTTTTTTTATACCTCAGAATAAGTAAATAAGTTTTGTTTCAACATCAAAATTCGAAAGACAAATCATAACTCCAAATTCTCGTGGTTTCCTATCAAATCAAGTGGGTTCAAACTTTAAGCACAAGAATAATTATAAAAATTTGCAATGTAATCATATTCTAACTAACAATTATTTTAATAAAGTCGCAATTTTTAATGGAGTAGTATATTAAAAACCAAGCGTTACAAAAAGAAGTAGTGACACAATTTCTCACTTTATTTTTCTGTCTCTAAATTTGTTTAAAAGGTTTCATTTGATGTGGCAGTAAAATTCTCAGTCCTTACAGTCTACAATACGCAGACAAAGTTGCAAAATTTGTAAAACGGTGTAGTACTGCAGTAAAATTCTCAGTCCTTACAGTCTACAATACGCAGCAAAATTTGTAAAACGGTGTAGTACTTTTAAAATTCTAAGAATTTAATTTATAATTTACTTATAAATAATTTGAACTTACGAGTACGCTGCATAAATCGTAATTAGTTATTAGCACGACGTTATCAATTTGTTAGCCAATTAGTTTTTACGAAACCGTTGTTTATATGAATAATAGAAAATAAAACCGAAAACATAAAAAAATCTATCAAAATTTAAAGATCAATTTAAAATTGAAAGTATTGTGCGAATATAAATCTTTAGTTTTGAAACGTGTTTGTTAAAGTGAGATCTGAAATAGTTATTTACGTGACACGTGCGTAAACAGATTCTTTGGGAATGAGTGCCGGTTTGCCGGAATTGGCACGAATTCCCGAATATTGTTTACGCACAAGTTGCGTATCCTATTGTTTGCACAATATTTTTCTAAATTCGCACGTTAAAATTTTTGATATTATAACATTCAAACCACAAAATTTAATTAGTGAGCTGTAGCTACAACGCAAATGCACATAATGCATACAGTTGTCATCCAGTCTGAGTTAACCTATTTAATTGTCAAACTTTTATTTGAAGATTTGAATTGTTTTTCGGCATTTACAAAAATACAAGGTGCGTAAATTGCATTCTAAATAACGAAAAATCTAAATACATCAACAATTTGTGTGTACAACGCACGCTAGTAGTTCTATCTACATAAAAGTGACAAATAATATACAAGCCGTCGTTCGTCATTTCGAATTTTCAATTATCAATTATTACAGATCTGAAAGAGTTTTTGATATATTAGGGATGTAAAGTGATTTCTCGTAACTGAAATTGTGTGTTTTGCAAAGATTTTTGTAGCAAAATGCTCATTAACCCAGTGTTTTTGCTACGTTTTTGAAACACTAGTACGTAATTCTATTGTTTCGGTAGGCGTATTGATGTATTTATCTGGTAGTTTTACATGCACTGAGTGCATAAAAAGTATTCACATTCATCGATTTAAAAAGAAAACGACCTATTAAATAGTTTTGCATGAAAACTAAGCGTAGCTTATTTGGTAACCAATGTAGTAGATGCTGGTTTATTTTCTTTGTTAGAGTTTTAATGGCTCAACGCTTAGAAAAAAAAAGGCAATTGTGGGAATACACCGGAAAAGTTGAAGGGATTGTTATAGAAGCAACTACACCACATTACCCTCTTCTTTGGTTATACATCAACGAGAATTTACTAAGCATAAAGAATAAGTATAGCATTAAACATTTAATTATATCAGTACAAAATTATTCCTAGTTGTGAATTTGTTTTTTTATTTTGTATATTATTATTTATCTGGTACACTATAACTGTATTATAGTCTTAAACCAGCAATCCATTTACTAACTATTTTAAGTACAAATTAAAGGAGCTAATTAGAAAAGATTCTTGTTGATTTAAAAAATTAAACTTGTTTAAATAAACATTATGTGCTTTTAAAATTAACATACTGAATTTTCAACTAATCCAACTGTTAATAAAACACCCACCTGCTTTTATAAGGGTATTAATTTACATACATATATTGAGAGCAATTTTCATTTTATATTTTTGTGTTAAACATATTAATACCAAGGTTTATCAAATCAATATGATCTTTTAACATTACAGCAATATATACATTTTATGTAATTGTTGTTTGAATTCAATTAAATATACGTTTAATTCAATGATTTCCTAATTTGACGCACGAAGATTTTAATTAGTTAAATTTTTATTTGCACATATTTGGTTTGGTAAATTATTAAAAATTTTCATTTCATTTTGTTACAAGGTAAACATGTTTTGTGTTTATTTTTGTATTTCGTAAATAACGATCACACTAAAAGTTAGTGTGTTTTTAAATTACTTTATTTCAAATATTCAAAATTGTTCAGAAACTGACATTTGTTGATAAAGTTTTCATTTAGAAATGATGAATGTGTATTGGTTAGAATTGGTTCATTCAAATATGTTTATTATTGAAATGGCTGATTTTTTTCTAATAGCACTGTTTGCGTAATTATGAAAATTTTTGATTTTCTGAATAAACCTATTTGTATTTGTAAGCGCTATGTCAACAATTCCGCCATACTTCAATTGATTGTTTAACTATACACTTATAAAAAATGCTTTTGTCAAAACTATTGTAAGACTTACATAAAAATCAGAGCTAAGTGACTTTAATGTATTGCTATGATAGGGTATTGTTAAATTTTGTTTTAAAACTTTATTATAAAATTATTTTTCCAATCATGGCAATAGTTATTTGTCCAACAAGTGAGGAAAGCGAAAAAGGCTTTCCTCATGTGTTAGACACAACATTTTTTCCACGACCTTCCCCAAAAAACAGCCTAATGAAAGAAGTAATACGTTACAGAATTTTGTCACATTTTCGCACGTAAAAGCAAAAGTTGATAATAGGTGGTCTCAATCTATCATAGCGCAGCCGCGTAATTGTAACCAATATATGTAGAGTAGCAATTTTTAAGAGTCGAAATATAAGATTGAATTAAACAAACTTGATTGAATGCTAAATTAAATTGTTTAAATAAAATGTGTGTCTTGCGACATCTCGTGTTAAAATGGACACGTGTAAATAGTATAAACTAAGTAAATGCCAACAGTTAACTGTAAGGACTTTTGTGCGTTAAAGTGCACGGCGCCATCTAAGCGATGGTTTTAATGCTTAAAACAACAATTGTGTCGATAAAGCCAATATAACTTGTACAGAAGCATACACGCACGAAAGAACACCTGATGCAACATTTCGCTCTTATTATGAGCTCATCAGAGGTGTATACTCAAGTGCGGTATACAACTGTACAAGATTCTTTCGTGCGTGTATGCTTCTATACAAGTTATCTTGGCTTTATCGACTAAATTGTTTAACTAAGTACTAGGCGCATATAGTTCTAATGACACATTCTTATATTTCTTTAAAGAGACATTTTTGTAACACGACATTATTTTCCTCGCTAGTGAGGAAAAACCAATTTTCCTCACTATTTTTAGAAAAGAAACGTTCGTTTTCTAAGTATGTCGTGGAAAAATAAATTTTTCTCTTGTACCTTAGGATTAAATTTTATCAGGTAGAAATTATACTTTGTGTGTGTAATTTAAATCAACCTTTGCTTTAACTTTTATAATAATTAATTTCTTTGATCAGAAATAATAATTTACCTTTTTATTTTCTTTTAAAGCCTCTTTAATCAAACACATCACACAATGTACCAAACACAAGAAAATCCCTAATTATCAACAAAATTTTATGAATCGGAAATTACAAATGCGGTACTAATTTCTAACCAGCAACACTCGTAACGCAACCGTTACACAGGGTGGTGCACTACCAACGAATTATTCTGTAGCACTAAAACGACAAATAATGTAAGAAATCTTAAGGCATACATATATCGAGATTATTTGAAACCACATTTTAAAAATATTTTTTATTGTACATAGTGCTCCAGAAACACGTACTATACCAAAGTTCGGTTATTTTAAATAAAACACCTTGTATTTTTTTCCATTAAATGCAATAACTTCAAGATAAATAAGAACAAGCAATTTTTGTTTACACCACTTTAGTAAGAGCCTTTAACGTCTCTTTTGCAATATTTATGATTATATTATGATGTACAGAGTGTTTTTAATACTACCGCATAACACTAACGACTTAAAACTTAAATAACTTGCATTTTTGTAGCATGTTGGAATTAGGAACTAGTTACCTTTCAATCAGTATTAGGGTCAGCGACCCCTAACTCTGATAGTTTTCAAAATATTTTAAGATTTGCTAGTTTAACAACTTGCAATTTACTGGAATTTAAGTTACCTGTGGGATATCAGTAAAATGAACATTATCTTGCAAACATTTTTTTTGTATAGGCCAATCCAGCTTTAAATATTAACTTTAAAAAAAATTTAGAACAAAATAACAGAAATGTGCTTATCACTTATTCCGGGCTCTAAGAGTCAGTCGAGTCAAGCCCACCTGTCAAAAACAATAGCAACCGATATTAGTTTTAGCAAAAATTGATGACACTGTAAACATTGGTAACTTTGTTAAAAAAAATCTAAGAATAATGGTTTTCGAAATTATCGTACTACCATTGATTATAAAGTTACTAAAGATGCGCAACGCCTATGAGGAAAATGTAACGTACAATTTCACGGATTTGTAGATGGCTCCACCGACAATTTTCAGCAAAATATTTTTAGTTGCTTTTTAGCGCGCGTTGAATTAACATCGCCGTTGAACCACTCCGAGTTTGTGCGTGTGTCTGGAAGTGATTTGTTGTGACAATGGCTAAATCCAAATATGTAAATTGTAAAAACAATACAAGGAACAACAGAGACAAAAGCGTTTTTAAATTTCCAATAAAGATGTACACCGCGCTAACGAATGGCAAGGAAATTGTAGAAGCATTGTTTGCTCTTGTAGATATTGATGCTTAAGAAAATAAGTTAATGTGTAAATAACATTCTTTAAGGTCACACATAATTATAAACAATAAAAGAAAACAATTACACAAAAATGCAATGCCGGCAAAATTCGAGAAAAAAGGTTTATAAAATAAATTAATATTATTTTTATTTACTTACTGAAATAGCTTTGTGTGTTAACTTTCTTTCTAAAATTTTTTTTTTTAATTTAAAATTGATAAGATAAAATATTATGCCCTAGTTTGAAGTGATTTACATAAATTCGTCGGGTATTTTATTAACTTTATTTGGTTTGAAAATTCATCGCATATAATTTCTGATTTTTTTATCCAACTGTAAGTTTATGCACAAAAACAAAAATACAAAACAAATTTAATAGCTTAACAAAAACTTATTTTGTTGTTTCATTATAATGTACTAAAAATTGTGTGTAATTAATGATAATTAAAACTTTAAAAGAATATTTAAAATTAAATACAATTGACTCAACATATCTTTTATCAGTGAATTTATTTTATTTTATTTCGTCTTAGAATCAACTTGCGAAGTCCTTCCGATTCAAAAGAAAACTCAGCTAATTCTTCTTTTCTAACTGGGTCAGAAGCGAATAAATTGTTTATGGAAATAATTAACCACAATTTCATATCAAATACATGATGTTTTTATTACAAATTGTAATTCATTTAATTTTTGAGTGTATTTAACCAATTGAACTCAACTTGGTCGCGTTTTACTTAAAATTCCTGTTTTCGAAAAAAATATATACTAAAGTTTAGATCGTTCAGGAGAAGAATGTATGTAACTTGTATTTGGGTAATTTCATAAAATTTAACCTATTTTCAATATTCTGCAGAATTAACAAATTTTGAAATAAATTTGTTTTACATATAATTTTTTTGTTTAGTTTCATGCAAACCTTTAAGAGTTGATTTTCAAAAAATAGAAATTTTCAAATAACTTTAACTTTTTTCTTTAAACTTTGATTAACTTAAAAAACAACGTCGTTTTAATGATGTTATAACTTGTGTTAATCAGTTTATAAAGACACCGGGTGTAAAAATATTTGATGAATTATTTTAATCGTTAATTTTCTAGTCCACCTTTAATATAAAAATTAGTATTTACAATAATTGCATTTATTTAGAACGTAGACTAGCTGGCGATAAATCATCGAAACCTAATACTGTTGCTGATAACATTTTATTAAGACGAAATACAGTTTTACGACGTTGGAATTTGTAGTTTGCATTTTATAAGATGGCGTCGCCAAAATACAGTTTCAATTTTTATGAAAGGTGGGGGTTCTCTATAAGGCACGATATTTAACATTAGGTTGCGCCTCTTTAAGAATTTTTACTCAATGGTTACAAAGCTATGTTTTTCTTTATTCCAGTGTACTAAAAAAAACAGATTTTGGCGTTTTGTTTTGATTGTTGAGCTATTAGAGCGATTTGTATTACATTCTTAGTTAACAGGTTAAAGTTTGTCGATGTTTACATTATGATCAATTTTTGATGTACCAATTAACGGTTGCTGTCATTCGACTGACTCTTAAGCCAGGGATACTAATCATAAACACATTTCTCTTTATTTTCTATAAAAAACTAAATGTTTTAAGGTAAATATTTAAAACTGAAAGTTGCAAAATAATGTCCATATTGCGGATATTTCACAGGCATCTTGGGCTCCATTTTCGCGTCACATGCACTAACTAAAAAAATTTTTTTTTGTTTTATTTTTTACGACAAATAAATTTTTGTCTTGAATCTCAGAGTTAAATTTTACCAGGTAGAAATAATGCTTTGTGTGTGTGATCTAAATTAACCTTTGCTTTAACTTTAATAATAATCAACTTCTTCGGTCAGAATTAATAATTTGCCTTTTTATTTTCTTTTAGAACTTCGTTAATCAAACACATCACACGATGTACCAAACACAAGAAATCCCCTAATTATAAACAAAATTTTATTAATCAAAAATTACAAAACCGTAGTAATTTCTAATCGGCAACATTGGTTTTTGTTTCTGAATCAACGACGCGTGTTTTGATGAATCATTCGTAACGCAACCGTTGTATGAGTGGGATGTTAACCCGGGGTTATGACAAATTCTTTTCAAAAAATTTCTAACACTAACTTAAACTACTAAAAATTAAATTTGACCTACTTCATCGTTATCACAGGTAGATCCTGTATTTTCTTAATTCTATTGATACTCCTGCCTTTTCTTTTAGGATAAACGAGATCTCGTTTAGCACGGGAATTTCTGCTTCTTCTTTAGATGCTTTTGGCTACTCTACCATCAACACTCAATTCCCAATACGATGTCTTCGTACAAACTTTCACTTGGTAAGTATTCGTTAATTTTCTTTCTGTGTTTGCACATAATTTTAAATTACTTTTATTGCTATTTGTGCACTCGCTAAATTATCTTCATTTATTTACTTGGTGCACAAAATTTAATTTTCGCGACACATACAAAAAATGTATTAATCGGAAATTACAAAAACCGTAGTAATTTCTAACCATCAACATTAGTTTTTCCTTCTGAATCAACAACGCGTGTTTTGATGAATCATTCGTATGTTATATGAGTGGGATGTTAACCCGGGCGTTATGATAAATTATTTACAAAAATTCTTAACACTAACTTAAACAACTACAAATTAAATCTGACCTTGGTTATTGTTATCACAGGTACGTGCTGTATTTTCTTAATTCTGTAGATACTCCTGCTTCTTCTATTAGGATAAACTAGATCTCGTTCAGCGTGGGAATTTCTTCATCTTCTTTGCATGCTTTTGGCTACTCCACCATCAACACTCGCTTCCCAATACGATGTCTTTGCACAAACTTTCACTTAGTAAGTATTCGTTAATTTTCTTTCTGTGTTTGCACATAAATTTAAATTACTTTTATTGCTATTTGTGCACTCGCTGAAGTACCTTCATTTACTAACTTGGTGCACAAAATTTTATTTTTGTGTCACATGCACTTATTAAAAAAAAATTTTTTTGTTTTATTTTTGTGGCGTCATATACTGCTCTTTTTATTTAAATTTTTATTGTACTGAACAACGTTCTTTTACTGAGTCAAAATTTGAGCGTCGGTTTTTGCCTCCTATTTATCTAATTTCAAATCATGGTCTATTTGATTTCGATTTTTCCGTTAACATTTGTAGCTAGGACAGTTACTTAACGCTGGTATCTATTGGATCTTAAACGAAACTACCATTTATATATTTAACTGTCATTGCACTTCTTAATTGCAAAATGCTTAATTATTTTTTCCTTCATTTTCATTTTTTTTAAACCCTTGCGCCACTAAATAATTGGACATAAAATTTTCACTACCATTAACCTTATTTTAAATTATTGTTTTTTTTCGTGTTTTATTAATTTCACTAACTTGGGCTGTTATTTCGATTGAAACACGTTTATTAATCATTATAACGTTCGACTTAGTGTCTCACACGCGCACATAATTGTTTCTTTCTTTTTAAATTTTATGATTTTGCCCAATGACCTTAAACAAACTACTAATTGCTTAAATACTATCACATACTATCACTAATGCTACATTTCTTTAGGTTAAATGGCTGGATAACATTATTGGGGCTGCTGTGTGATCTTTACTGATTGAAATTTACAAGATACACGGTCCAATTGCATCAAATTCCTGACAGCTGCAATAATCCTTCCAAACATCGCCGAATCGCAGTATGTATAAACTTTCTTTTTTATTGAGATCTTATCGTTTGTTGTTTGTGTGTTTATGTAACCCAGTCAAATATAAGATAATATATTTTGAACTTTTCAACATAGGCAATAACGAATAAATACGCAATTAAATACAATATTACTTGT
This sequence comes from Abscondita cerata, assembly GCA_030710515.1. Taxonomy (NCBI): domain Eukaryota; kingdom Metazoa; phylum Arthropoda; class Insecta; order Coleoptera; family Lampyridae; genus Abscondita; species Abscondita cerata. Next base: position 150,561 of record JALBCR010001801.1, on the reverse strand, counting down.
CGGTAAAATTTAGCATGACTTCTTCAGCTTTTAAACTAAGTAGAATTTAGTATACATGTGTTTATTAATCAAAATTGCAAGTAATGTAACTAAATTAATATAATAATACAGGATTACTGTTTAAAATATTAATCTAATTCAATAAGAACTGTTTAATTGCATCATCAGTACATTACTTTCCAGAATAGTGAAAAAAGAGTAAATCAAAACCCACAATCAAAAATATTAATATCCAAAAGTTACATTTGCCATAACTTATAGAACTCAACGTCTAGAAATGATGTATACATAGACAAATAACTTTGTAGTTACTTTATTGCTTTTAATCCACTGAAAAAGAAAAAAATGGATTGAATATGAGGATTAGCCCACTCAAAATGTTGACATCAACTGCAGAAAATCTATAGGTCATCATAACAAAACGTTGCAGAGATCATTGTTTACAAACTGTTGCAGTTTTTAAGCACATTAATCATTAATTATTGTAATTAATAAAAAACCAATCAGATTTGTATTTTATAATTTAAATCATTTCTGCAGTTTTGTTATACTCATGTAAGTACGCTTACGTATGTTAAAATAAAAGAAAACGATTTAATTAAAATCTTACACAAAAAGTTTGCTATTTTTCCACATCAATAAATATGACTAGTTACATAAACTCTAATCTATATCCTTGTATAATTTTCTATCAATAGCTAACTAGTTAATAAGAATATAAATTTGCAAATACGTTTAGCATTTTATGAGATTAACTCGTTTAAGGCAGATGTATTGCAGTAATATATAGATGAGAATCAATAAATGCAAATGAGGTAATTTTTTTGTTTAAATATTTTAAACGCAATGTATTTTTAAAATATATTCAAATCCATTTTAATGCTAATTTTGAAGTTTTACAGTCTTGTAGTTACATAAGAGCAATCTTTTCCTATTCGTTGAATACCTTTCGTTGGTTAATCTTATTTAGGAAACGGCAATCCTGTTGCCAATAAAGTGTAGGTAGTATTGATTATTGTGTCTTCAGATGCTTCTTATAAACAGAAAACCCGTTTTAAAATATAAATAGAAGCAATATCTACTAATACTCTGAGAGTTTTTATGAATAATGTACATACACAAATTGGTGTATTTTGTTACTGTGTTTATTTTTTAAATAGATAAATGCAATAGCAATTATGTTACAAATACCTTGTTTTAAACAATTTCTGTTTTAATGGGCATGTTTTCAATTTTTTTTTGCTCAAGTTAGAGTGTATTTTCAGGAATATAAAAGTGTATTTATTTTTGTTTGCGCTGAATATTTGTTTTTAATTAATTTTTAAGAGATGTGATTTATACGGTATAATTTAAAAATTCTACTTATTTACGTCATAAATAGCAGATTTGACATGCGCATCTGCGACGTTGCAATATTGTGTCACAAACATTTGCAACTTGTTAAAAATGATGTATGCAGTATAAGAATATTATATTCACAACGCAAAGAAAATTGCTACATTCACCAGGTCTCAGCGCTCCGGAGCAGTTCGGTAACTGCTACCAAAAGTTTCAACTCAACGTGTGTGCTACGAGAGAGCTACAACAAAATTCGACGTAGCGGTCGATTGATCACGGTTTTCAGAAAAATCGAAAACCGATTAATCGGTTTTAAGGTTTTGAAGTCGAATTTTAAAATCGGTTTTCAAGTCGATTTTAAAATCGGTTTTAAGCCGATTTTTAAAATTGGTTTTTAAGTCTATTTCTAAAATCGTTTTTTAGAATCGCTTCTTAAAGTAAATTTTCCAAACGGTTTTTAAAGTCAATTTTATGAATCATCATGAGCCTTATGGGGGCTATTTCTTATGGTTAGTTCTTATTCAAAGGTTTGGGGCAAAACTTAAGCTCATTTAACACGCTTATATGGATTAATAAATTTACCAAACATTAATGCAATAATAATTTCTTTTATTGTTGACCTAAAGGAAACAATAAAAAAATGTTAAAATATCCTATAATCCTAACATTGACAAATTTTACCTGCTGCACCGACAAACCAAGATTTAACTATTTTAATCATCTTACTGTTAACTATGTATTTGAATATTCTTCAAGAAACACTTATCCGCATAAAACTGACATTGGTTTGTACGGGTACCTGCTTTGCACATCGTCGGCTTTGGCAAACGTAAAACTGTAAAAGGAAGACTTTTTACAAAGTAAGGTAAATAACGAGAAAAACTTATTAACCACGTTTTTACAATTAATTAAACAAATTTAAAAAATATTTATTATATATAAATTATTTTGAACAAATGTTTAAAAATCGATTTTAAGAAACGGTTTTAAAGCCGATTTTAAAAACCGATTTCAATACACGATTTGTGAAAAGTAACGAGTGCTCACAAGTTGCTCTTTGTTGATCTGCACTGAAAGATCGATCAATAAAGATCAATCTCCAAACAGAACCTTTACAAAAACAAAATATTACTCCATATGAACTTAAAAAATTATCAGATCTATCAGATTCTTCTCTCATTGTATGATTCTTCAGATGCTCAGTCAAAAACCTTATTAGTTAAGTGACATTTCGTAGATGTCACATTGTGTTTTAGAGGTTAGAGCCTTGGATTGCCTTATAAATCTGTGCCAGTAAATTATGCTCGCAAGCATAATCGCAACTATACAAAATTTTGTTACTACTTACTCAATACCTAGGGGAAATAACTATAAAAAACTAAAGTTAGTAACTTTTTTTATTCTTATTTCAAAGAATACCTACAATAAAAGATTCTTCTTATCATATTTCAAGTTGGAGTTCTAGTCCATTTTGTGAACGTAGCCAGTTTTGTAAATTTTGGAAAAGAATTTTTATCACAAAAATAGAAACAAATTGACAAGCTAAGGAATTCAGAATTATGATTCTCATCTAAAAATACAAAAATAAGCTTAGTGTTTCATTTAAAATAACAAAGTAAATAGTGACTTTCAGTTTAACCAAAATCGAAAGAAGCCTGAAATTTTTTAGATGAATAGAAGGTGATCAATTATACCCAATTTTATATTTTCAAATATTTGTCTTGGTCAGATCTTCATAAACTTATAATGAATGGTCTCACTGAAACATGCTGTATAGGTTACCATTTTTTATCAGCATTAAGACTAATAAACCTAAAACAATTACATGTATTTACAAAAAATTTTCGAATTCGGACTTAATGCATTCTTCATAAACTTTTTAAGTTAGTACGTTTAACCTTAGTTTTGAAGTTCGTTGGAATATGTGAGTTGCAAGGGTAAAACTGATAATCGTGTTAATATATACAGGGTCCGGCACATCGTGCGTGCATTAAAAGTGTATGGGAAACTAATTCGATTTATTTATAATAGTGCTGAGCCTGTTTTCGACATCACTGAACCCAGACACAATATTTTCGTTTATACAGCACTTTAGGTTGTATCGGAAGTAGCTGTCAACTTTCTTATTTCAAATAAACATGTTTTTTTATTTTATTTTTAGTGTAGTTTAATTAATATACAATATTCAAAAAATAACTAATTTTTTAGTTATATCGTTTTTTTTTAAATTAAAATCATGATGAGTTGTTATCCTTCATATTTCAAGATCATATCAATATTTTAGTCCTTAATTTGTTGTAACAATTGTCACATATGAATGGAAACTTTGCATGTACAGAGTGATGAAAATTTTGGTGCGAATATGAACAACTTTCGACCTCAAAAACTTCAAATGGAACACCCTGTGTTTTTAATCATCAATTTGAGCGTAAGACATGTTAGTATGTATCGAAAGATAACAACAAAAAACATCGATTGATGATTAAAGACACAGGGTGTTCTATTTAAATTAAGCAAATTCTTGAGTCGCAAGTTATTCATATTGGCACGAGAATTTTCATCACCCTGTACATGACATTCTGAGTTTCCATTTATATGTGAGTTACTGTAACATATCGACAATTGTCATAATAAATTAGGAACTAAAATATTGATATCATCTTGAGATATGAAGGATAACAATTCTACATGATTTAAATTTTTTTTAAATCGATATAACTAAAAACCAGTCATTTTTTGAATATAGTATGGTAATTAAACTACACCTTAAATTTTACGTAAAATCTGAAAATAAAATAAAAAATAGCATGTTCTATATGAAATAGTTACTTCCGGTACAACTGGAAGTGCTGTATGAATGAAAATATTTTGTTTGAGTTTAGTGATGTCAAAAACAGGCGCAGCACTATTTACAGAAAATGAATCGAATTAGTTCTCTATACAGGGTGTCCCACTCTATATACTTTTAATGCACTCTCGATGTGCCGGACCCTGTATAATATGAAGATTCCAATTTACAAGTGTGCGTATTTTTTAAAACGATTTAATTTTTTTTTATTGTTTTTTATTACAACAATAGTAAGTATTTTTGCTTAAAAGTCTTTAAAGAACGTAGAGGTTGGGATGTTATAGTAGTTAGTACACCACCACCAAAATTAAAATTGAATGTTCTAGTATTGATTAGTGGCGCTCAACTTCATTTCCAGAATAAAATGGTACTGTCAATGACGTTTTTTACATGTATTTAAAAAAATTAACACAAAAAATTTTTTTCTAATTTTAACATATAAAGTGACATTTTTCATAATCCAAAGTAGGTGTCGAAATGGTCCACTTTTTCGTAATTATTTACGAAAAGTAAATTTTTTCGTTATTTGTCAGATTTTTTTGACATTGTTTTGGTAACGGTAACCATGGTAACATTATTACACTCGATTAGAATTTAAATTCGAAATAGGATAATTCTTTTTTTAAACTTTATTTTTTTCAAAATTAGAAAAGATTTTGTATGTTACACGTAACGAAACATGATTTTTGTAACTCATATAAATTAGAAAAAGAAATTAAAAAACAGCAGGTAGGAGGGATAGTGGTGGGAAGAAGAAAAGTGTGGGTTCTAGCCTACGCATATGATATGGTGGTCTTAGCAAAAACAGAGGAGGAAATGAAAGGAATAATAAAAGAGATAAATAGATATTTGGAAAAAAAGAAATTGACCTTTTTCACGGATGACGTAATCTAGTAATTTTAATTTGGGGGTCTACTGTAGTGTACTAAAACGAACTTACAGTAATGTTGGCATCAATTTTTGTGTGTAGTTGGTGTGCGAGTCAGCTACTGATCACATTACTGAGTTAACCTTACTTATTTATTTGATATATATTGAATAATCGACTATGTAACTGCTTTACATACCTGTCGGCAAAGTTGCTTATAAATATATATATATATATATATATATATATATATATATATATATATATATATATATATATATATATATATATATATATATATATATATATATATATATATTTGTTTGATGAAGTGAAGTCATAAAACTTATTATTATTAATCAAAAGTACTTAACATGCAGTAAATAATCCATTCTCCTCTTATTGTAGGAGACATGTTTTGACAGATACTATAGAAAAATAAAATACATCTTGTAAATAATGTTGATCCTTGTGAGTTAAACTAAAATAGTATAAATTTGATATCGAAGCATTTCCCTGTTACTGCAATGGATATTATAAGTTACTTAGTATTAACACATAGTTTTTCCATCCGACAACAAGTGTACCTTACAAAAGTTTACTTGGTGCTGTAGAAGTAACCGAACATATCATTGTAGTTTATTATGTTTGATATTATTTTTGATTAGAAAATAACTTATATTTATAGATCCAGCATTCTCAAAGAATGTTTCTTTTTAATTGCATTTATCCACTCTTGCCTTTGCACCTTAGATAATTCATTTAATTGTTCTTTATGTTTAAAGTTTAAGTACTTCAGGAATGGGTAAAACATTACATTATCCCTTTTACGGCGACTTTCACAACCCACAAAGCAACAAAATGCTGGCATTTTATTCACTTCCACTTACAGCCTTTATTTTCTTTATAAAACGTTTGTAAAGATGAACATTCCTTAGTAAATAAATGTAAACGAACTACTTGTATGCCCCATCTTTGCCATATTAAAATTTATTTGACAGCATTCTGGATTGCTCTATTAATACATTTGATGATGAATTCAACATCACCCTACTTGCGAAAGCGGAAACTGTCACCTGTTATACGCAACTATCTCTGTTCTAAAAATTATATTACGTTCCTTCCTGACTGTATATATTCTTTACTTTAGGATTCAATAGAACCAGATAAATATAAAATCTGTTTGCTGTAGCACCTTTGTTGCAACGAAAAACGAAAACAAAAGCACAGCTTTGTCATCAATTGAATCAGTTAAAGACCTTGCTAAAAATAACCTCACATCGTAAGACGTACTAAACTAGTAGAAAATAGGTCAGTGGTAAGACACTATTATGCAGAAACTATATTTCTAAATCATCTCTCACCAGAAGACGCACTGGACTGGGGTAGAAATAGGTTAGTGGTGAGTTACAAGCATGTGTGGTGAACCCTATTACTTTCTATAGTAAGATTTAAGTAGCTAAATAGCTATCATGCTTTAATCATGCAATGTGCACGTCAATAATTGTCTTTACACAATGAATATGGTCGCAAAAAGAAGCACCCTTGCAACAACAAAAAAATATTATACATATTTAGTGAGGTGTAAAGTAGTTTATTTGCGGTGTCCTTTAAATACTAATCAGCCCCTAGCGAAACTACCTGAAATGCACCTTATTATAGAACCCCGAAACTTGATGACTCTGTATCAACTTAATTAGAAGGCTTTAATTTATTTATGAGGGGTTTTGCATGTATTCGTTAATTAGATTTAAGTTAGCTAAACGTTTTTGTGAACACACATACATTTTTTTCTAACTGTCTTCACTCCGCAGTTATATTATCTTTATCTTTTATCATAGCAAACAATAACAGTTAGTTATCGGGAATCATTATATTTAATATAATATGACTTTATTTCGAATTTTAGTGGTGTACTGCAATTTTAGCTCAAACACATAATATTTAAAAACTTCATTTAGATTAAACTCAACAACATTTGTATATTAACTTTATGGTTATAGTCAAATTTAATTTCCTAGTATTCATTTTTCTATTTTTGAATACATAAAAATAGAAATAAAGTTAAATACTAATATAATTGAGATTAAACCAACAATCAAAACAAAGCGCCAAAATCTGTTTTTTTTAGTACACATGAATAAAGAAAACAGAGCTTTGTAACCATTAAATAAAAATTCTTAAAGAGGCGGAACCTAATGTTAAATATCGTGCCTTATAGAGAACCCCCACCTTTCATAAAAATTGAAACTGTATTTTGGCGACGCCATCTTATAAAATGCAAACTACAAATTCCAACGTCGTAAAACTGAATTTCGTCTTAATAAAATGTTATCAGCAACGGTATTAGGTTTCGATGATTTATCGCCAGCTAGTCTACGTTCTAAATAAATGCAATTATTGTAAATACTAATTTTTATTTCAAAGGTGGACTAGAAAATTAACGATTAAAATAATTCATCAAATGTTTTTATAACCGGTGTCTTTATAAACTAATTAACACAAGTTATAACATCATATGATACGTTATCATAAAAACGCCGTTGCTTTTTAAGTTAATCAAAGTTTAAAGAAAAAAGTTAAAGTTATTTGAAAATCTCTATTTTTTGAAAATCAGCTCTTAAAAGTTTGCATGAAACTAAACAAAAAAAATTATACGTAAAACAAATTTATTTCAAAATTTGTTAAATCTGCAGCACATTGAAAATAGGTTAAATTTTATGAAATTACCCAAAAACTAGTTACCTACATTCTTCTCCTGAACGATCTAAACTTTTGTATATTTTTTTTCGAAAACAGGAATTTTAAGTAAAACGCGACCAAGTTCAGTTCAATTGGTTAAATACACTCAAAAAATTAAATGAAATACAACTTGTAATAAAAACATCATATTTATGTATTTTATATGTAATTGTGGTTAATTATTTAACAATCTGCTGAGTTTTTCTTTTGAATCGAGAAGGACTTCGCAAGTTGATTTTAAGAGGAAAAAATAACATAAATTCTGTGATAAAAGATATGCTGAATCAATTGTATTTAATTTTAAATATTCTTTTTAAAATTTTAATTTCATTAATTACATACAACTTTTAGTACATTGTAATTAAACAACAAATAAGTTGTTCATGAGCTATTAAATTTTTTATTTTTGTTTTTGCGCAAAATAAAGTTAATAAAACACCCGACAAATGTATGTGAATCATTTCAAACGAGTGCATAATTTTTATCTTATCAATTTGAAATTTAAAAAACTATAGAAAGATAAGTTAACACACAAAGCTATTTTAGTAAGTAAATAAAATAATATTAATTTCCTTTATAAACCTTCTTTCTTTTGCCACTCGCTGGGGCAGTGTACATCTTTATTGGAAATTTAAAAACACTTTTTGTCTCTGTTGTTCTTTGTATTGTTTTTGCAATTTACAAATTCGCACTTAGCCATTGTCACAACAAATCACTTCCAAACACACGCACAACTCGGAGCGGTTCAACGGTGACGTTAATTCAACGCGCGCTAGAAAGCAACTAAAAATATTTCGCTGAAAATTGTCGGTTAAGCCATCTACAAATCGGTGAAATTGTACGTTACATTTTTCCCATAGACGTTGCGCATCTTCAGTAACTTTATAATCAATGATTGTAAAAAAATTATTATAATAAGATACATAACTTATTTTTAACTATATTTTATTCTTATACGTAATAGACGTAATTATGAATGTCTTGTTGAAAATGCAAGGATTAATAGCATATTTTCATAACATACTTAGAGAAAATATTATTCCCTACAAATAACTTACATAAGCAACTATTCAATGTTATTAGTAAAGTTAATAATAACAACGGAAACTGTATACGCACCTATATAAATAATTATTTCTACTAAGTTCTCCTTTAACGCAATATTAACGATTTATGTAAAAGGTAAAATGAAAGTGATTCATTAGATTAACTATATTTTGATCGTTATATTGAGTAAATTTTTTCGATTTTTAGAGTTAATAAATTAATTTTACTTACCCTATTGTTAAATTTTATTTATTTTACATTCTAAGCTTATTTCAAATGGTATTGTACTATCCTTAGTATACAAGTAGTATGTATTGTAAAATACATATATTAAACGATAAAGGAACTTTATTGTACAACTTTTCACAATCTTAAGATTCTTATTATTGTTTATAAATTTATTTTTTTATTCATATTAAAAATAATTTGAATTTTAAATGTAAATATCAAAGTTCTATGCAAAAATTATTAGCCATAGTACGTAAGTACAGTAATTTAAATGAATTGTAGTGTTGAGAACAAAATTCTCTTCGAAGATGTCTTAATGTAAAAATACACATTCTATGTAGCTGCTGTACAACTACACGCTCTTTTCGTAAAATAGGGTATTCGATAAGCGTTGCAAAATAACAACAAAGGTTTCACTATTAAATATATATATTTGCAAACACTTCACTAATACTAAATTACAAATTTTAAGTAACCGTCTTAGACCGAAGTTTTTACAATGCTTCCCTAACGAAGCTTAAAAAGGAACTGACTAAATTTAAAAATGTAAGTTACTTCCTTGCATTTGACCATTCGAACTTTTCGAATTACGGTAACGGTTCTTATTGGTCAATGGCAGGTAACAGTACAATACTACTTAAACCAAAACTAAATATATGCTTGACATAAATCCAGCTTAAAAATAATCAGCTTCAATACAATAACTCTCAATGAACTAATTGATTTGAGGTACAAACGTGTAGATTGTTAAGAAATATTTAAAATACTTAAATACAACTTTTCTCTAAGCTTCTTAGTTTGTAAGAGAAAGAGAAAAAATACACTTTTTTACTGCATATCTTCGCAGTGGATAAAAATACAAATTAAACTTTTTTTAAATATTGCGTCTTCAAACACATCAACAGTATTAAGTTCGTCAAATTCTAATAAGCCAGTGGCAGAGTACAAAGGGTTCGTCAACTTTTATAGTACTAAATTTTTGTTTTGAATCAAGCTTCCGACAAACTAGCTAGAGAAAATTTTAGAATAACTTGGAATTTTAATAAATAATTAAATTTTGACTTACATACGCACCCAATATTGAGTATTTCATGGTATAGGACCATTTTACGCTTTGTCTTTGTCGCCTGTTTATCGCCGGCGTTTCTACGCGACCGGTTCTACGCCAGCTAATTCTACGCCAGCCGTTTCTACACCTGCCGGTTTTACGCCTACCAAATCTACGCCGTAATTATGCATTCTTTTGACTCTTTGTTGTTTTGCAAAAAAATTAAATTACAGTTGTTTTGTTTATGCTACAACTATCGTTTCAATTCGTTCTTGTAAAAATTGGGCTTCTTTTTACTTGTGGACAGTAAAACACTCGCTTACCTTGTTTTTTATCATAATGACCCAACTCGTACCCAACACCAGAACTCATTTATCTACACCTTTTGTTTTAACATTAATGAATCTCTTAATCTATTCCTACACTTAGGTGGTGTTATAATTTCGCAAAAATTTTTTAATAAAATGTCTTTTGTGAGAGAGTACTTAGTGCACCATAAATCTTTTGCATTTTGTTAAATGCACCTGCAGTATTTTAATAAAAGTTTTTAACGATACAACTTATATGGTTTATACAGGTATATCACTATCAAGTATAAAATTATCAAACATAAAAGGCATTTTGATTTAAAAGTTAAAAGAAATATGCCTCTTAATTCGGTCAATTTTAAGTACAATATTGATGCATATGTATCACAACCGTGCTATTGTATTTTTAAGAATTTTAGTAAAATACGTTGAAAGGAACAGCTACATTCTATGTTCAACAATATCTTGCACAAGAAATAAAATAAACTGCAATTCTTTGGATATTTCTTTTTGTTTAGTATATCAAAATCAAAGAACTCTACAAAATATGTAGACCACGGAGATTTAGCATATAGAAGAAACCGCAACAACAATTTCTACAAATACCTACAGAACAAATCCCTCTACTGTATTTAAATGTCGCTAATAACAATGATGGCAATAAATTATTTAAATATCTATTATACTATTTTCTGAGAAAGAAATAATTTAAACAAAGTTTAAAACGTTTTCAAATATACAAATATCAGCCAAGTACCTAAGTGATTGTATAAAGCTTTTAATTTTATCAACAAGTAAAACCCTTGGCTAAGTGGTTCATGCTATTTGATGACCATGTCCTTTTGTGGAATTCATAAATACAAGTAAGTTTTTATGCAAATGAATTCTTAAGAATAATCTTACATGTTTTTAACTATCTACTAATATCTATTTCTAATTCAGTTCCCTTTACTACCATTCCAATCCTATACCTATCTTGTTGTCTTTTACAGGGAGTAAAGTCTCCACTATAGCAATACCTTGCTTATTTGCTCCTCCTGATGGCAATACCAAATAACCAATTGATTTTATTTTCTAATTTACTTGTTTTTAATACGAATTTTTTCCCAACGCTTTTTTAGCCAAACTTAATCAAAGTTAAGTTGACAGTTTAAGTAAACTATTTCTCAAATCATTGTCATATCATCTAATCAATTACATTTTGCAATAAGAAGTGTGCTTACGTTGACACAAATTTATATTAACTTAAACAATTTATTTTTTATTATTAAATTTTGTGTACGGTAGCGAGTAACCCGGCAGTGTTCATCGCGAGTTAGTTATAAACGTTAACCCCTGAAATAAATTTAACGTGCGCTTCAAAGAATAGTTTATAAATGGAGTCAAACGTCCAAAGCAAGAGAAAAAACGACAAGAACTCCTACTACAAAGGATATATATGTTGGCCGATTAGTGCGAGGAAGGTGGATATCTCGGAAAATACTGGCGTTAGAAAAAAACTTTTGCAATAAAAGTTGTGCAAATCAATGAATTGCACGTTTTAAAATATTTTTAATTATACAGGGTGTTCCATAAAAATGCGACATACCAAAGTTATGTTTTTTAAATAGACTACTTTATTTTTATTACAAATTTTGATTCCTTGGGAAATTCTAATGGAATTTTATGCATTATACATAGTGTATAAAATAAAGGGTTTTAGCATTATTTTACTTTTTTCTGGAAAAGTTGACGTTTTAAAAAAATTAATTAACCCAGTTATCCTGAATTTATCTAACTGCAATTTTGCAGCTATAATATCCATTACATGTACTAACCACAGCTAGTTTTTCACTTTTCTAACCTCGCTACGTTATAAATAATCAGTTATTTAAATTGAACTTTCTAAATTCATTGATAACTTGATTTTTTGAAATGGTGCTACCTAATTTTAATGTGCCGTTGAACGTAAAATGTCATAAACTTTTTAATGATAAACTTGTAGGTATATATTGTATATTATCAAATAGACCAACGTAATTAAAACAGGGCGCCACTGATTCGGATATAAACAGACAGAAACTATCGGTACGAATCAGAACACCTATAGATAAGGTTACAAAGTTTAATTAAACAACAAATTAAAGGAGTTCAAAGTAACATAAGATAGGCTTTTATTTTGAATCACTTATCACAGACGTTGTTATAAATTGTTAAAAAAGGTAACCTGGGCGTTTTTTAAAGTAGTCGTTACCCAAACGAACACGAATTAACAAGGCGACGTTAGTATCATACAAAATGCGCAAAAATACGTAGTGTGGTAGTCGGTAATTGCTTTTACGCAAATAGTAAAGATTAAACAAAGTACCTAAGTGTAAGTTGATTAGCGGCTAGACAAATATACTAATGCAGAAAACGTCAAAGAACAACGTGTTGTTAGATTTTTCTTTACCCACATATAGATAGCAGATGTCTGACCTCCTCAACATAAAAGACAACGTCGGGTTTCAAGTCAAATGTACGAATTTTCTTTCCAGAATTTTTAGAACTAACTTTCCCTACTTTTTACGATAGCGTCGAAACCCAAAATACGTCTAAAAAAAGTACAGGAGAAAAATATTTAGAATATGCCGCCACACGTGAGTTGAAAAGAAATTACGGTAGCCTAAAGAAGTAGCGAAAATGTTCTTCGAGCCACATCAATCGTGTAAAAGATCGGTTAGACAAAGCAAAACAAAAATATAATTTAACGAGTAATGCTGAAGTAGGGAAAAATTACCGATTAATACCTGCACGCCTAAGATGACCGAGGGTAAACTTTATACGTTTTGACCACCACGGCCACGGGTACGTAAATAACGCGTAGGGATCTCAGCGGAAGTACCATGGCGCATCAATAAGAAAGACAAAATGGTGCGGCCATCTATCGGCGCTCGAAGAAGTAAAAAAAAATCATTTCGTAAATCACACCAAAATTATAGTGACATAAACTCTCCCTTAGCAAAAGGTAAAACTCTGTAGCAAGAGAGAGAAACAACCGTAGCAGCATAACACAGATACTAAAAGGAAACATATATTAGGCCTAACAAAAACACTAACCAAAGTTTAACAATGTCTGTTAAACTTACCAACTGCCCAAAAAACCACTTTTGTGGAATGAGGTTTCAGAATACAAAAGTAGCAAGAATCCAATCGGCTTCCTAGAGAGAAAGAAACACCAATGGGTGAGGTATCAGTAGTAAAGTCGCCAAAAGCGAAATGCATAAAGCAGAAACCTACCGAACCTACAGGCATTGTCCACGCAAACAAGTGAATAAAAGAAAATATTGTTGTCAACCTCCAGAAGAAGGAAATTCTGACAAGTGCCAAGGACCAAAAAGCCCTAAAAACCTATAAACTTTGTTAACTATCTTTGTATAGAAAGAGTATGATCAATGGTGTTGTGTTCTAAAAAGTTGCATCAAGCGGATGATAAGATTTCAAGTAAGCAAAGCCCTACTACTAGCCAACTATAAAGCAAATTAATCACCGATAGGTATCCGGATTACGATTACCAAAACACAGAAAAGAAAAATTAGCTTAACAACAAAACACTTCAGAAAAAAAAAACGAAATCCATCAGAAATCAAGAAACTACAACCCCGGCATAAAATAATAGAAAAGAAAACCAGAAAAGGAAAAACTAAGTACAAAAGAAAAAATTAGAAGTAAAGTTTAGATTTTGTAGTTTGGGATGGTCACGAATGGTTTAGGTACCTTAAGCTGCTAAAAAGCGGATTGATAATTCCCAGAGAAAAATAAAGAAAAATAAGCAAGGAAATCATTAAAAAGTAGGGTACTAGTAGCAAAGTCGTTCATAAACAGTCAAGCAATGACCAAATGCAAACACAGAGGAAACAAAATTTTGAAGAAGGAAAAAAATACTCTAGTAAAAGATTTATGAAGAAAAAGTAACAAACCAGAACAAGCACAGAGAAAAAACAAACAGAACAAAGTATTGGCTTGCTGTAAAGCCAGGAGCTATAGATTCAACGAAAATCGACCATTCCAATGTCAATGCCCAACTAACCACACGAAAAATTTCAATGTCATGAGATTAGATGACATCTAAAAGCAAACGTAAAAGTAATTAGAGGCAGAAGGCAACAGAAAGTTTTGTTTTTACTTTTAGTCTTCAACTCGATACTTAACAAAACGTTTCCGAAGGTCCCAATTTTGTTGGTTAGATTTAGTACTGGCAGCAAGAGTTGTTTTTAACATGCAGCTTATCAGCTCGGCGGAATTTGCACTAGGATGATAACGAGTCGTGAAAATAATTTAGTACAATATTCATCGCACAATTTCGTGAAGTTTTTGCTACGAAACTGGACCCTATTGTCAGTGATCAGATATTGTGGTGTACCATATTATAGGAAAATTTGTTCCTTCATAATAGTAGTATCAGCAAAAATGATGGTAGTCCGCAAAGGAAAAACAAGAAAAAATTTAGAAAAACAGTCAACCACTACGAAGATATACGAGTGTCCTTTAGTAAAACGTGGTAAAGAAGCCAGTAACTCACAACAGAGAATTTATTAGACCCGAGTAAGTTTTAAACAAAGAGTAAAATAGCTGAGAAAACTAGCTTCCTTCAGCTTATGTTTAGAATGAGTGACACAACGACATATAAAATTGCCCACATCAGAACGTTGTTTTGGCCAATAATACCGCTGCAAGATACGAGCAGAGGTTTTGTAAACGCTACCATGAGTTGCCACAGGAAGATCATGTAACTTACTCAGCCAAATCAGAAAATGGTAGTCTATAATCACGGCGAAGTGCAAACCCTCCACATAAGAACGATGCTTTTCGATCAACCAGAGCAAAACAAGTAGCTCTTTCTCGGTCGTTGAGTAGTTCCGTCCAGCCTAGGTCAGTGAGTGGTTGAGATTAGTTTTTCCCGTCCTCCATGTTTTCATTGAGAACTACTCACAAGTCAAATTTACAAGCATCGAACTAGATAATAAATAATAGTGAAAAATTTGGGCACGAGAAAATAGGTGCAGAGACCAAGAATTCTGCCGACCACACTTCTTAATCAAGTAAAATAAAAGGTTTGCTAGAATGGAGATATTTGGGATAAAACCCCAATATTAACTAACCATCCCTATAAAGCGGTGTATGTCGGTTACCTGAGTTGACGTGGAAATGCAAGAATTTCGGATACCCTTTCAGGGTTTACTAATAAGCCATTACGGCTAACGGCATATCCTAGATAACGTAGCTCTGGAAAACTAAATTTGTAGTTATCTGCACGTATAGTTAAACCAGATGTAAGAAAACGTACGAAAGTTTTAGCTAATACTTCCAGGTGTTGCTCAAATGTGGGAGTAAGAAAACAAAAAGGTTCTAAGTCAGTGCTCAACATTCGATCAATTAACCGCTAAAAAGTGGCCGGTGAATTGTGAAAAATCGAAAAACATTCTACTAAATTGAAAAGTACTCCGGTTTAGCAGGAGGAGATAAAGGGTAATAGTGTTGTTTTATTGGTTGAAACGTAGATCGTATAAAATGTTCTACTAATGAAGTGCACCTCAAGGTACCAGGAATCGTATCAAACGTAGGATGGAGAAGGTTCCGTTTAATAAGAGACTGTTCGAAAGTAAGTTTTAGATGAGGAACAATTTGGGACCTGGCGATAGTTTAATAAAGACCTCGAAGAACAGCGTGTTATCAAGGTTTTTTCCACCATATATAAATATAAAAACACCAAACTTTTGTGCTCACAAAATGAGTTAACTGTTGGACCAGCCGGAAAGCAGATGTTGGACATAAAAGAGAACGCCGAGTTTCAAGTAGAATGTAAGAATTTTCCTTCCAGAGTTTTTTAAATTAATGTTCGGTACCTTTTACGATAGCTTTGGACCCTAAAATACGTCTAAAAAGGTACAGGGGAAAAATATTTATGAATATTTGACCACACGTAAGTCGAAAAGAAACTTACGGTAGTCAAAAGAAAAAGCAAAAATATTCTTCAATTCGCATAAATTGTATAAAAGATCGGTTCGACAAACCGATACAAAAAATAATTGAACGATTAATGCTGATGTAGAGAAAAGTTACGGATTAATAACTGCACGGCCAAGATGATGTTGCGTAAAATTTAAACTAACGCGTTCGGATCTCGGCAGAAGTAAAATGGCGCATTCATGAAAAAGCAAAAATGGTCCGGCCATCTACCGGCACTCGAAGAAACAAAAAAAAAAGAATCTTTTTGTGAATCACGCTAAAAATTACCGTGACACGTCAAGAAATGGAAGACAAAGATTTATTTGAATTTTCTTAAAGAACTTGACGTTGGCATGTTATTTATTGCGATGGTCAAGAAATATATTTAAAAAATAACTAAAATGGGGGCATACGATAAATTAATGTGGCAATACTATTATGTGTCAGCTAATCTTAGAATGATTATTTATTATCAATATTTGTTTTGGATCTATGTGGATCTCAAAATGCGTTAAAATTTAAATGTAAATCAATTACTACGTCAAATACGATGTTCTGAGATTGTTTAGTACTGAAATAGAGAACATTAAGTAAGTCAAACTTGTTTAAATAAGTTCCACAAAAGTAGGTACAATAATTAAAAGAAAATAAAAAAACATCGCTTGTAATAGAAATAAGTTTAAAATAACAAAGGATTACGTAATATACTAAAAAGAAATTTATTTTGTCCTTAACCAATTAAACACTGTTTTATTTCGGGTTGAAACATTCGGTAAAAGTGAATTAATGCCGTACAATTTTTCTTCAACGCCAAAAAAAAAATTAAAAGTAAAGATTTAAAATCCATACAAGTAATCCATCTTGAATTCTAAAAGTTTCCTTATTGCTTGTGTTTATAAAAAAAGTTTTTCCAGTTTTTTGGCTATAAAGAAATTTTCTCTACATAAACTTAAATTATACATCTGGTGGAATTTATAACGTTTCGTATAAGTAAGACAATAGCAACACACTATTAATAAGACTTTACAAAAGTAATCAAAAGAGGTATAAAGTTCAATTTCTTGTAAAATGAAATTAGTTAGGACACAAGCTCCACTATTTAGATGTGAACATTGGTGGAAAATTAAATATTACCTTCTCTTTCATGCTTTAAATTTCTGCTCTATAAAACAACACAAACGCGTAACATTTAATTAACATTTTCAAAACAAATGTTTAAAATGTAAATTTTATAAACATGGTGTTGTGGTGTAATAATTTATGATCATTTACTACAATTCAATCGTGTTGTTATAAATATTGCCAATTCCAGTGGCTATTTAATCTTAAAAATATTTCATTCCTTAAATTTGTGTATAATAGGGCAAAATAGATTTTTTTTAACCCATAATGCACGAAAATACAAAAAATTATTAATTATTTTTAGTAGTTTTTGATAAAGTAAATGGAGTTCCGTGTTTTAGAAGAAATTCACAACCAATGATTAATTTGCGACATAGAACTGAAATTATAACATTTTGGTCGTTTAAGTGTAACAAAGCTGTTTTAGTTTAGTACCTCCCCATTATGAGGTTAGAAAACAAACATTCTAAACAGTAAGTTTTCTTATGACTTCTGACTGTTATTGTTCGTTCATATTTTACATTGTAATCCATTAAAATAATGGAAACGAATCAATTCGCAAACTGAAAATGGATTTATTGAAATCTGGTAATCAAACAATTTTCTGCCTTTTATTAAAGAAAGATAAATTGTAAAGGAACTTTTTTAAATTAATTAAACACCAACTTCAACTTTGTCAATAGAGGTTAAAACTTATTTATTAATAACTCTAGTGTTTGTAATCAAAAAATCACATAATGAAGTATAGAAAAAACTTCAAAATGAATTCCAAAATTTTATTTCAGTTTATAAGAATTTAGTAATTTAAATTGTTCAATTTAACAAAACCTTATTTATTTGGAAAGTACATTTATTTATTAACTAGTAACCAAGCCCATTTGAAAAATGGGCGTAATCTAGACAAACCTAAAATTAAAGACGTGAGGTCACTGCTTCAGGTTAGAGATCAAAGGTCAGGTCAACTTGGGACCTATCTTAAAACATTCCCCTTAACATCCTGAACACTTTGATATATAACATGCCTATGTTTCCCTGGATTTAATATGAAGTCACCGGTCAGAGGTCAAAGGTCAGATCAACTTTTGACCCAGCCTAAGATCAGCGCCGAGACCTCCTGAATAATTTGACGTATCGATCTCCGAAATCAGTTAAGCCGTTTCGGAGGAGAAGACGAACATACAGACAGACAAACCGGGTCACGACTTTATGTGTGTAGATTCATTTATACGGGTGTAAGTAACTTCAAAACATTTTTAGTAATAATCTCATAATTATATAAGCCAAAATAGTTAGACTTTTTTCAAAATATATTACGTTTTTTGATTCCTAATTAATCGCACCAATACTTTAAATATGGACTATTATCCCTTAAAATCGTAAATTTATTAAAAAGTGATATCAATTTTATCATCAATTATTCTTTTAGGTAACGCGATGTCCTTGAATTTTTGCAGTCTAAAAATAATGACAGTAACTATTTAAGGGGAACGGAACCGGAGGATGATAACTCGTGGCCGTTAAGAAACGACATTTTAAGTGCGGGCAGATGCAGTGCAGTTAGACATAACTACAAGGTGGCCATAATTTGATGGTTTCTTATGGGAAGTACACTTAGTTTCTGTTTGAGTTAGAAAAAAAACAAATATCCATCTCTGTTACTGTTCCTGAAGTATTCGTCATTATTGAACAAATCTCGATTCCTTCAAACTTATTTGTAACTAAAAATATTAAAATGGGGTAGAAACATTCTTGATGCACTTTTTTATGATAGAATCCAATTATGACATTAAATTTTATATAACGGTCAAACGTTGGAGTTTACGAACCAAACTTATGTTTTTTAAATAACAATAATACCTGGCCGTGGTTTATAAAAACAGCAATTATTTTTCACTTTTGAAGAATATATTGTGGATAAATATACAGTGTGCCTAAGATAAGGATGTACAGCATGGGTATCTCGGAAACCGTGACAGATGCAGAGTCGGTTAAATTTGGAAAAGGTTGCCCACTCGAAAGCTCGACATTTTGCTGTTGAGAAACTTGCTAAGTTTGGCTTACTTTTGGAGATATTTGAAAAGAACCGAAATTGTGCCATTTCTGTTTTTATTATATTCTAAAGTTATTCGAAAAGTTACCAAAAAAATGAATTCACTATGTATTGCCACGCGTTCTGTTCTATAAGATTACAAATTCAACGATCTACTACACAATGTGGTTATTCGTGCTTTTATTAAGAAAAAAAAACTTTTATTAAATTTCTAATCTTTTTGGCCTAGTGTGCGATAAATAAAACAATGGCAACGAAAAAATGAATCAACAATCGACTTCATTTATTTGATTGTTATTTCTGACAGAATCTATTTGAATGACAAAGTAGCATCAGTTTAGCAACGTTTTTCAGTGTAGGTTATGTTTTACAGTAAAGCAAGAAATGTTTTCAAATGAAGAGAAATTTGATATGCTATTCTGCTACATTACATGTCGGAGAAATTCTGTAGAAGCCGAACACTTGTATTTGTTCAAATAGCCGTAACGGAGGTAACCAGGAAAGTCTATATTTAGGCGTTTGGTGTCGAATCTAAAAGAATACGATTTATTCAAGCAACCTGTACTGTCCCGTCAAAAACATTTGAGCGCAGCAACATTTTCTGTTTCCCGCAATTATTTCAACGCACACTACATCAAAAAGATTTGAAATTTACGTGTTCCATTGTAAAATATGACCTACATTGAAAGGAATTGCTAAACTGATACTACCTACTATGTCAATCCAATCGATTCTGTCAGAACTAACAATAGACCTAATTTTTTCGCTGCCATGGTTTCATTCAGCGCACACTAGACCAAAAATTTAGAAATTTACTAAAACGTTATTTTTTCTCAATAAAATCACAAATAACCATATTGTGTAGTACATCGTTGAATTGGTAATGAAAAATTATTTCTTATACGGTGTGTACTTTTTTTAAGTGCTATAAGAAAAATAAAGTTGTTGATTGTTTCTTCAAAACGAAATCTTATGGTAAAAATTTGAAAACGCTTTGTTGTAGACCAGAAAAGTGGCAATGACAAAATGCATTCAGTTTTTGGTAACTTTTCGAATAACTTTCGAACATAATAAAAACGAAATGGCACAATTTCGGTTTTTTTCGAATATCTTCGGAAGTAAGTCGAACTCAGCAAGTTTCTCAACAGCAAAATGTTAATCCTTCAAGTGGGCAACTTTTCCCAAATTTAACCGACTCTGTATCTCTCACGGTTTCCGAGATCTCCGTTCATCTTTATCTTGGACACACTGTATATTTGAAAAGGCTTCAAAATTAAAAATTTCTTATTTTAAGTTTTTCAAAATTGAATAAAAACGAGCTAACAAAGATGGTTATGATGATAACCATTGCAGTATATAAATAATTCTAAAAATTTTAAAAATTTATATAAGAAATTTTTAATTTAAAGCATTTTGAACTATCCTTTCATCCACAATACAATACAAATTTAAAAAAAGAAAAAAATTTCTGTTGTTATAAACCACAGCCAGATATTGATGTTTAAAAACATAAGTTTGGTTCATAACCTCCAACTTTTGAGCGTTCTACAAAATTTAATGTCATAATTGGATTTTACTCATAAAAAAAGTGCATCAAGTACGTTTTACCCCATCTCAATATTTTCAGTTACAAAAATTATAACCACTTGCAGAAATCACTATTTGTTTAAAAATTACGAATATTTTGAAAACGATAACAGATATTGCAATGAGGTTTTCACCAACTAAGTTTATTTTAAAATCGAGCCATGGAGATGTATATTAAAATCCTCTTCTTCCTGTCAAAAATTACAAGAATTAGAAGTGTGCTACTGGCAATACACCAATAATGTTTTAAAGTTTATGCACAAAAAAAACAAATATTTGTTTTTGAGATACAATGCTTGGGAGATTAGGATGAGATGTGGTTCTTATTAGGACTACATGGGCAAATCTAAATTGCGGTCAAAATAATAGCTATATAAAAAATTTGAGATTAACATAAATTATAAATAAAGATAAGTCCATGTCCGTATTGTTAAGTCTTATTTTTTAAAAGCAACGCCCCACGTTGGGCGCCAATGTAACTCAGGTTGCTGTTTTCATTTTGAATGAAATTAATAAATCCTCGTATTTAATGAAAGAACGGTTAATATAATATTTACTTATTATTTCATAAACAAAAAAATTTCATATTATAGGTATAATATACAAGGTGATCTGCGTAGAACGTGCAATAAAATTTTTTAACTTGTAGATAAAAAAACAAAAATTTGAAATTTGGCACGCGGCCATAATCGATCATTTTCGTTCTACCTAAAATATTTTTAGACCTTTAGCTACACAGGGTTTGCCAAAAGTTGCTATCAACTTTTTTATTTTAAATACAAACTTATAATTCCTTTTTACATAGGTAGATTGGCCTTATAATATTGAGTTTATATAACCTACATTTTATTATCTTATCCTTGACCGTTTTTGAAGAAAATTGAATTTTAGGGTTGATTGCTTAAGCATTTCCTATACCCAATTCCTATCCCTATCATGTTATTCAATGAAAATCAAGAATTTTTAGTTTCCCAGTTGCCTGAGCCTTCTAGGAGGAGATGCGGGGATCTGGACCTAAATTCAGAACGTGCGGAATATTATTAAAAAACCTAAATCTGTTACAAAACCTTAATAAAGACTGGGTTCAAACCAGTCGAAACGTCGGCAAATTGAAATAACGTACATGAACTTTTAATTATACCTCATTCTCCGCATTTCCTCCTAGAAGGTTCAGACAACTGGGAAACTAAAAAACCAAAACATTTAATAACGGAGTTTAAGTATTGATAAAAATTAAGAAATATTTCAAAGTAAGTATGCCGATAAGTATGTCATATCTCAAAAACGGTCAAGGATAAAATAACATAATTTAGGTTATATATACTCAGAATTATATGACCAATCGACCCATGTAAAAAAAATTATAGGTTTGTATTTAAAATGAAGAAGTTGATTGCAACTCTTGGCACACTGTGTATAGCTGAAGGTCTGAAAATATTTTAGGTGAAACAAAAATGATCAGCCTGTATACAGGGTGTTTCATTAATCAGTACAGAAAATGAAACTGGAGATTTCTTGCAAAATTTAAAGGGGGTTTAACATAAAAAAATTTCCTTAAAGCCTCCTCTGAAGAGTTAGACAATCTGTAGCAATGCTAGGTAGCGTTAACGGAAATTTGTTTAAAAGAATAAGAGCTTGTATTCAAGAAAATGGTGCCCATTTTAAACACTCTTTGAAATAATATTGTTAATTTAAATTAAAAATGATAGTTAATAATAATATTGTTATTTATGTCAAACTTGCATACGCAAGTTCGCTTAATTTATTTTTTTGGTGAGAAAGTATTGAGTTTACGTGAAATTTTTAAGAGACAAAAAGTTTTTAATTGAATTGGCCCTCCAAAATCTGAATTTTAAAATTGAAAAAAAATTAGTTAAAAAGTTCTGGTAAAAAACTCTAAGGGGTAGTAAGACTCACCCCTTGCAGAGAACAAAGGTAAATAAAATTATGAAATTATGGAGGCTTCTTGGTAGTAGTATTTGAATGTTTAGATTTCTTTTTTTATTTCAAGTCATTTCAGAAAAAAATCGATTAATGTGAATTTTTTACACATCTTTAAGGGGCTGTAACTCTTCAGGGGAGGCTTTAAGGAAATTTTTTTTATGTTAAATCCCCTTTAAATTTTGTAAGGAATCTCAGTTTCATTTTCTGTACTGATTAATGAAACACCCTGTATATAGGTAACAAATTCATAATCTACGTGTTTGTGGACGAGCCAAAAATTATAGAAGGGCAATGAAGAAGCAAACTAATAACTATGGCGAGACCATCAAACGACATTATGGACAAGTTGCATAAAAAATTTTATGGTCAACTGTATGATTTTACTTAAATAAACATGAATTGCAGAACGGATTTGTCATACCCACAAATATCTAGTCGTCTTTGCTTTTGTTTATAAATTGTCAGATTTTACTCTCAAAATCGACACATTTATACTGAAATTTATGTTTAACATTAACAGCCGTCCATAAAGTAACAGAAAAGAGCTAGTTTATAAAGAGGGACAAAATGGCCAAAAAACTGTATCATAAATAGCACGAAGTTGACCGGTTGACCATAATAATTATTTATGTAACAAGCTCAAAATAAAGTTTTAATAAACCCTTACCATAAGTGCAGTCGATTGGTAGTCAACAACTGATTTATTGAAACAATTACACATTAATTGAAAAACTTATTAATTGTGAGCGTTGTATGAAATGGATGATCTTCCAGAAGAAATTATCATTCGCTTGCTATTAGAAGTGCGAAAGAAGTAACGGGAGGAGCACTATCCTTTTCAGGATGCTTTTTAGATACGAAGTCTGAAAAATGTGACGGTAGATGGTCTATCGTTTACAGAAAACTCTTTCACTAAATGTAATTTTTCATTTAGTATTTCAAAATAAACGTTACTAATATTTTGTTCTTAATAATTATTTTCTCAAATAATAAATAAATTAGAATCCGCAAAGCGTTGCAGTCCTTTAAAATGACATTTTACGGAGTTAAAGCAGTTTTCAAAGTAACCATTTTAGAGATCGAGTACCAAAAAATAAATTAAACAACTCGAACGCGAATAACGTGTAATGCTTTTCACAATTTTACATTATATAAATAACTTACAATTAAAATGTTTACCGGTAAAAGAAATTTACTTGATAAAATGCAGATGTTGCGAAGCAAACAGTGATTAAAAAGTAGATCCAATTTGATCGTCCCACAGTTGTAGAAGCGAAGATGGAGCAAAACACTGTCACTTGCACTTTTTTTAAAGCCCCACGTTGGGCGCTAATATAATTTGTGTTATTGTTTTTATCCCAATAGAATTAATAAATGCACGTATTTATTAGAAAAACACTTAACAAAATATTTGTTTCTTATTTTCTAAACAAAAATTTTACATTGTCTTAAACATAACTGCCGATTCTTAATAATTTTAAAAATAAAAATTTTATAAGACATTGAAATCAAAAACGTAAAAAAAATGTAATTAAAATACATTTGTTATTTAAAAAAAATTGTTTTTAAATTAATGTCATTTGATAACTACGACGTTTTTAAGAATGTCTCGAAACTCTTATAAATACAAATTGTATGTTTAACATAAGGTTTTTTATTTTTATTTTGTAGATTTATTTAGCAGTGACTAAATCAATATCTAAATAAGCAACTTTGAATAACTGTAATTACATAAACGACTACGATGTAGATATAATTTGCACTAATAGTCCAGAGCACATGTGCACATTAGTTTTCACAGCCTCCTATGATTAATTGTACCAATCGGAAGCATCTGTTTAGATCTTGAATTTCTATTTATTATTTATAACTAATTTATTAGTAACTTTAGCTCTATACTTGTTATAGTTTTTTAAAAAGAATATATCAAAGAATCAAAATCACTTTAGCTTAAAAAATATTACTTTTGATATCATTTCTACTTAAGCCGGAAGTCAGCCACTTTGTGCAAAGTTTGGAGAATACCATTGCCGTCTCGAACTCCAGGCCGTCAGGTTATACTTACTTATGTTTATTGTGACGTCATCGTAAAAGTCTTAAGATACCCACGTATAATTGAAGAATTTTATATTTTTCTTGGTGTTTTGAAGTTAAATTTGGAATTTTGTTGATTTTACGTGTTGGTTTGTTGTTTTGTAGTTGTATATTTGTAAAAATTAGTTTGTCTGTAATGGGCTAGTGTGTGTTGTGTTTTTGAACAATTGTAGGTTAGGACATTTTTTCATAATTATTTAAATAAATTCCGTTTTATTTTTTTAATTATTAAATTTACAATACATAAGCATAACACCCTTACCCTATTATGTTCCTTTACCTCTAGAAAATGCCTAATAAGTATTGTGTGACCCTATGTACCCATGTTTTCCTTCTCTAATCCTAAGTTTATTATAGTTAAAAAAAATACCTCAAAGTGATTTAGTTGTTTTCAAAAACACTCGTGTTTGTATGAAGCATTTTTGAGATGAAATTATAATAAGAAACCACGAAGTGATTAAAGATAATGGTTATTACACTTTATTCTCATTAATTGTTCAATTATAATTATTCTGAATGTTATAGGTTCCCAACTAACCTTTAAATAAGTTTCTCTAAACAATTACTCCAAAATAAGAACGAACGCAAATACCTGTAATAACAAATGAAAATTAAATACTTATAATAAATAAAGTTTAACCTATTTTAAAGTTTGACTTATTATTTCTCGGTGTAAGTAGTATCAAATTGAATAAAATTATATGCTACAAAGTCAAAGTACTGAAATTCCGAGGTGATCACGTTTACAGCACAATTCGTCAGCATGAAAATTATAGTTAACCATATCCGCATCCATATCTGGAATTTTATAGACAGATTCTTCTATCGTTTAGTACCTCAAACGTAGTACTCGATATGATTAAAATTATTTATTTATTTTTTTGTTAATGTATTAAAATTATAATATTTATAAAATTAAACCATGTAACAAAAGTTGGGTTATGTTATTTACGACTCTTACTGTGACGTCACGATTTGAATCTGACGGCCTGTAATGGAAATACTCATCTTGTATACTTGTAAAACTTTTCTTAGTACACTTTTTGTCTATCATGAATAATAAAAGAGTAAATCAAGTGACCCTAAATTTTCAATCAACCTGTATAATAAATCAAATTCTTGTTGCTCTGATTCTTACATTCATAGAAAATGAAATGTGAAAATATCTTGTTAAACATCTTTGTAACTCAAAAGTCTCAAATGAATATTTTAAAAAGTTAAGAAATGCATGCATTGTGAGCGTCTGTAATGGCTGCAGTTTACTAATTAATTTTTAGATCAGAATTTTATAATATGAAAAATGTTAGAAAATGAAAAAAAATAGTATACATAATTTGATATCTCGCACTAGGATTTGAAACGAGCACTCAATCCCCAACGAATCTGTTTCAGCAAATGTTACCTAAATAACTATTTAACGATTATTCAAAGATTATATTACCATTAAATTTGAACAAATTTTCATACAATCCCGAAAGGTCTACTTAACCAAAGAATACCTGAAAAGAATAACTTGACGTTTTATTATAAAAATTGCGAACAATAGAGTTCATTAAAAGTTTAAGAAAAAGCACATCAATGTCATGTTTAATTAAATTTTTAAACGTATTTTAAAGACATGAAAACTAATGATTTAAACATCACTATAAAGAAAAAAAATTTTTTTACATATAAATTGCAGTAAAAGTAAAATCTGAGAAATTATATCTACCATTAAATGGTTTAATTGGATTTCTTGAAACTAGAACAAAATTTTCTGCAAACGTTCAGTTAAAAAAAAATCTTGCTAGACGCGTAACTTATTTTAGGTTGACACAAGTCAATCGACAAAGAAACCTCGATCTTATTGATTTCTGGTTCAGCACTTTCAATACGTGATGAAAATGCTAAATCAACCAAATTTCACAATGTAACAACGTTAACGTTTATTTTAATTGTTATCCAATCTAATTACATTAACAAAACAAGTTTATTACCGTTAGTAAACAAAATATTACCTTTTATAAGCGCAAAAATAATTATATAATTAATTCATACGAATTATTTTGATACAAATGTGAAAATAATTGTGAAAAATTAGCGTCATTAGTATAAATTTCTGTCATAAAACTTGCTGTCGACGTAAACTTCAGGTAGTTTATGCGCTTTACTACAAATTACAATTGTTGTTGATGTTTTCAAAAACTTGTATTTTTATTATATGTCAATCATTTATATTCATACTAAACCTTTTTACATAAAAGATAGGTTTAACCATCATTTGTACTTTATATTTTTAAAGAATTAATTATTTTTTTAATACTATTTCCATATTACATGGGGTTGTACTGTATCCATAAAAATGTTAAAACATTTTTGTTTGTTTTAATATATTCAAAAAAATTTAAAAAAATGTATATCAGTAAATAATTAGTTAAAGTATGAAGATATAAAAAAACTCTTTGATTTATTTTTTTAAAGCCAAATTGAAACTATATAATAATTATAAAAAACATATTCGTAAAATTCATTTACACTATAAAATACATTACTAATTAAAAATGTTTATAATTTTTTTAAATTTTTTTATGTGGCGTTATAAATCACGCAAGTATTTTGGAAGGGCATTATACATCAAACAACAGCATTATTTAAAGATTCTTTATATTTAGATAGTTTAGGTTTAATTAAATAATAATAATCCTCTTCTTGGGTAAGTGTAATGTGCAGAGCATTTTTTAAAATAGTGAAAATTGTTTTGTATGTAAGTCAAAATTTTACACATACAGGGTGAATCGCCAACGTATAGCAAAAAAGTAAAGGTTTTACAAGTTTTATTATTTTAGTAGCTTGCTAGTTGAAAAGTGTTACATTTTAAATTAATTTTAAATATGCAGCATGTCCCATAAAAGTGTGGCAAATCACTGTTATATTTTTTCTTATGGAACACTCTGTATTTTATTGCGGTTTTTGATTACCCGTAAAAAATAAGGTATACTTTTATAAAGGTTTCCTATACATAAATACAGAACGTTCTAAGTTACGTCGATTTTTCTTAAAATATGGAGTATTTAAAAAAATCAATATCTTTTAATCCAACAAATCATAACAAATTTGCTTTTATATGTAAATAGTTGGATATTAGATTAATGTATTCCATGATTAAATAGTAAACATCTCTTTACAGGATTTTCAGAATATACAGGTTAATTATTAGATCATTCAATGTGTAATTTGAGCCTTATTTTAAATGGAACATCCTGTATTTTATTCATTTATAAAGTTAACAAAAAGTCCTCTTTCTCATGGTATAAGGATGTCCTATGCCTAAGTGTTACAGTTTTTGCATTAGATAAATCAAATAGTATGGCAACTACAAAGTAACTATCGTCCAGAGCATCGTAAACATGTTGAATAAAGATGTAGCCGCAGTTTCAGTCGATCTGCCCGAAAGGAAACCATGCTGATGAGAAGTTAATAACTTACATTTATTTGCAAAAACAGTAGCCTATTTACAAATGCTTTTTCAAACAGCTTAGATAATGCTTAAAATAGTTAATTTTTTAATATTTTCTGTACCTCCTTTCTCGAAGATAGGAATTGTTCGATATAATTAGGTAATTTCACTCAATGAAATGACTATATAGTGGACTTTAAATGCCCGAGGGCGGTTACGATATATCATAATCCGCCGATTCTATGTTTAGACTTTTTAAGACACTTAATTTTGACCGCCGAACTTAAATAAAACCCCGGTCACTTTATATATACACACTATGTATTTACAATACTAATACATACAAATACACAACTGTTTAATTTCTAATTTTAAATAGCGGATCTTAAGTTAAGATGCTTCCGCTACTCGTCAGTACTATTAGCATTGTGTGTCTGTTATTTTTTACGTGCGCGTCAAAGTAAGTTGCGACGCTGCAAGTTTTATCTGATATGGATGCATGCGCGCTTGCCAAATACTACAAATTTACTACAATGTTCCAATCACTCCCCCACCATGAAAACAATAATGATTTCAACAAAAGGATGAGCATCAATACGATCTTGTTAACTACAAGATAAACAAACAACACACAAATACTAAAACAAAACAAATCTTACAACTAATAAGACAAAAATGGGACCATTTTATAGATATAAACGTCAATGGTTTCAATCCAATAACTTAAACTTAAATACTTAAATAACACACTAGCGGCATCTGCTTTATAAATCGACACTGCTTGGCAGGATGCATATTCGGTGCACTGATCAACGCAGAACACTACCACTAGCAATTCTTAAAGACACTGACCTGACGACGCCGTCTGCCCCTTGGTGTAATCTGATGACACGCCCTAGACGCTACTGAAGAGGAGGGAGTTCATCTTTTTGAATGAGGACAATAGCGTCCAATTTTAGCAAATCAGGCATTCGACGAAACCATTTTTGTCTTTATTGATATTTTGGCACTACCTCACGGCTCCAACGACGCCAAAAATGTTGTTGCATCTGTTGGCACCTAGCAAACACAGACAAGCGATTTTGCGGAATTGAGATTAGGTCGTGCTCAGGTACGGTTTTTAACGGACGGCCAATCAAGAAGTGGCCTAGAGTAAGAGGAGCAAGGTCTTCAGGATCAGATGAAACGTATGATAACGGTCTTGAGTTTAATACTGACTCTATCATAGTCAACACCGTTGACACTGCCGTTACCCAGTATACGTCTTAAATAAAGCTTTGACGGATTTAACGCAACTTTCCCAGAGACCGCCTTCGTGCGGGGTTCATGGATTAATAAAATTCCATGTAATTGCTTTGGAATGCACAAAATTGACAAGTTTCGTTTGAGATTCTTGAACGTGCAAGATTTTAAACAATAAGTCCAATTTTGCTTGTGCTCCTCACAACTTTGTCGCAGTGTCGCTAGATATAGAGTTTGGCAACCCTCTGGAGGCAATGAACCACTTTAGTGTGCTTAGAAAAGCATCAGTCGATAAAGAGGTTAATAATTCTAGATCAACAGCGGAGGTGGCCATACATATAAATAGACAGATATACGCCTTGGAATGACGCGCTCCTCGAGTGCGTC
Organism: Abscondita cerata; assembly: GCA_030710515.1. Lineage (NCBI taxonomy): Eukaryota > Metazoa > Arthropoda > Insecta > Coleoptera > Lampyridae > Abscondita > Abscondita cerata. The sequence goes on along the minus strand of JALBCR010001801.1, from coordinate 120,305 downwards.
TATCGTTAATCATAATTGGACCCGCATAATCTAGGCCGACATTGTAGAACGGATGTACCGGGTCAGAACGTATCTTTGGGAGGCTCCCCATGAGGGAATGTCGCGTGATCGGATTAGCCCTGAAGCAATTGTTACAGCTTCGGATTATCCCTTTGATATAATTTATGCCTCCAATCGGCCAGAATCGCTCCCGAATTGCCGCGAGAAGGGCATGAGCACCACCGTGCAATAATTCCTTATAGTAATTTTTATCACTAATTCAGTGAAATAGTGACCTTTGAGCAATAAGAGCGGAAACCGTTTATTAAAAGAAAAATAAGAATAAGACAAGCGCCCTCCTACCCGTAGACACCCATTTTCGTCCAGGAACGGATTAATATATTGAATTCGATATTTTCTAATGTTTTCTCCGTTTTTTATTGACTTTATTTCTGCGGAAAACGCGAATTGCTGACATCATTTTGTTAAGATAACGATTGAGTCTTTTAATTCCGCCACTGTTAACTCAGCGGTAAATTTTACAGTGTTTCGTCAGTTATAAGTAAATCTGCAAATTCATGCAAACACTCTGAAGTTTTCCCAGAGAGGAGTATCTCTTGACTAACGGCGCAATGAACTCCTCTTCCAACGCTGTGGTCAATACTAAAGATTCTTTAATCTCATTACAGTCGCTACAATCTAACGTATAATTATCCGGATACGAGAATTCTCGTTGCAGAAGGAATTCTGGGCCGTGAAACCAACGCAGGCTGTTTTTAAGATCGGTAACGGTTAGACCCCGAGAAACAAGATCCGCAGGATTATTGTTGGTAGAGACATAGTGCCAGTTTTTGACTTGAGTCAATTTTTGGATAATGGCTACACGATTGGCCACAAATGTCTTATACTTGTTAGGAGCAGACTTAATCCAATTTAACCCAATTTTGGAGTCTGTACATAAAAAGATTTTTTGAAATTGTACGTTAAATACGTTAATAATTTTAGTGCACTATTCAGCCAATAAGACGGCTGCACATAGTTCCAGACGCGAAATGGATATCGATCGTAGCGGTGCAATTCTAGACTTAGAATGAACTAGATTTGATACAGTTTCACCAGAAAGGTTACAGCAACAAAAAAAAACAGCATCCATACGCAAATTGGCTAGCGTCGCAGAACCCGTGCAACTGAATTTCAGAGAATTGCGTGGGAATTAGAACTCTATCGACTGTAACACATTTTAGATTGCAAAATTAGGTCTTAAAAATATTCCATCTTACTACAAGTTCAAGAGGTATAGGATCATCCCAATCAAGCTTAGACTGCCACAACGCTTGAATGATTAATTTTTCCTGCACGACTAGAGGTGCGTAAAGACCCAAAGGATCAAACACCTTGGAAATAATTAAAAGAAGGTTTTTTTTTGGTAAGAATAACATTATCAGGCAATGTAAACCTAAAGTTTTTGAGTCGACGCGCTCGCCCAATGGAACAATAGAAAAATCAAAATCTGCCGCAAGGTTACCAGCAAGGACTTCTGTTTTGTTGGATAAGAATTTTTTTATAGTAAAACCGACAAACGAGAGAATAAGAGAAATTTCCCTTTTTAGTCTAATAGCATTTTCAACAGATTCCACGGAGAGAAGTAAATCATCCATGTAAAAATTTTTGGTTATCGCCTCCGACGCTTCTGAAAACGACCTCATGTTTGTATCTGCAACATACTTTAGACTACGAGTCGCTAGAAAGCTAACTAACGCTGTTCCGTAGGTCACGGTGTTTAACCAGAAAATCGAAAGACGATGATCAGGGTTGTCTCTCCAGAGAATATTTTGAAATTTTAGAAAATCTGGGTGTATATTAATCATGCGATACATCATTGCAATATCACCACAAACCGGAAGCGGAAGCGTAATAAAATGTCAATAAGATTATCTTGGATTTGGGGGCCTACGATTTGGGCATCATTTACGGAAACTCCTGTATCCGTCGCCGTGCTAGCATCAAAAACAACACGTAATTTTGTTGTTAAGGATGATCGCTTTATAATTGCATGGTGCGGAAAAAATTGGGAACCTACTTCCGCTACACTGACAGGACCTTCAGAAGTATGAATGTGTGATGAAGAAGAGAGCGACCATTCTTCCTCAGTAATTCTGGTCATGTGACCAAGTTCTTCATATTTAAACATAAACCTTAAATATTCCTTGTAAAGCTCAGGATTGTCGAAGAGACGCATTTCAAGCTGTAGGAAACGTTTTTCAGCAGCTAAACGAGAGTTTCCTAACAAGGTTAATTTTGAATTAAATGGAATATACACTAAAAAATGACCATTATCAACTTTGGCCGTTTCCAGAAACTGCATTTCGCAAAACTTCTCGTTGGCGGACAGCAAAGATAGCTTTGAAGAGGGTTGTGGATTATCCAAATTCCAGAATTTCATCAACGATTGATCTAGTCTACATTCAGTCTGCATCGTTGTATGACAACAAAGACTAGTAACATTAGAATGTTTAAATTCATTAGGCCGCTCAACAAGCTGTTCGGGTAAGTCGCCCGAAATAATCTAACCTAACAACGTGTTTTGCAATATGGGCATATGAGCACCAATGGAGATCTTTTCAGGCAACAATAGTTTGTAAAACATAGTAGACCCGATTATTATATCTCCTGGTTCGTTGAAGGAACTGTCTGCAAACGAACGTTTGACGGAATATTCAACATCGTTTTGTCAAATCCAATTCTAGGTAATTTATCTGTTATATTAGGGACAATTAAACATTTAAGGTTTGCCTGAAACTCACTTGTTATAACTTGGATTTGAATCGAGGTATAATTCGAACATGCCGAGACAGCACCATTTACCCCTTTAAGAGTGACATTAATTGGGTTACAAGGTGAATTTAGTTTTTTTCGATTGCCACTAACAATTTTAACTTGCACAGTAGATAATAAAACTTCAGAGTTTCTTGCAAACGCACAAATTGAGGAGTTCTGATTTTCGAGATTAGAACTAATGGTTTTTGTAGGAATGGTTGTTACTTGAGAACTAGACTGAGCATTTGTTGCCGTATCAGTGTTAATAGCTCGTTATGCCGTTGTTCGCAATATTTGCATTTCTGTGTGGAGTTGAACTTTGATTTATAATTATGTCGAAGACACACAATGCACAACTTAAAACCTTTGATCTTATAAAAACGTGCCCTTACAGTGTAATTTTTTGATTTGGAAGTAAGATTTCTACCGGAATGCAAAGGTTTCGTCGTGGTATGAGAAGTTACCTTAGAAGCACTTGTCGTTTCATCTATCATATTACACCTTTGAGATAAAAACTGTGAAATTTCCTCTACAGACGGAACTCTTTTTAGGAATAGCTTAGCAAATTCCTACCCGGTACGACTATCGACCTTTGTTTTAGTATTATAAGCTAACACCGCATTTTTGTATTCAACGCAATCAAAATTTCGTTATCTACGGCTCTAATATGGGTAATAAAATTATCATACTAATTTCTTAGTTGCGATTCTTTTGTTAATTTAGCCGACCCTAACAATAGATTAAAGTGACTAAAAATAAGCGTCTTTTTATTGTCGTATCTTTCTTTCAACAGTTCAATCGCGATTTGATAATTACCCTCGTTTGCCTTTAATTTATTAATTATTTGTTTTGCAGTACCTTTCAAACAATTTTTAAAATAGAGAAACTTCTCAGTAGTACTTAACCTTGGGTTTGAACCCACAAGAGCCTCAAAAACCTCATAAAAACTATGGAAGGTTTGTTGATCTCCGACATAATTTGGTAAAGAAATGATTGGAAGCTTTACATTGTCTTTTTTAGGAGAAGACGACGTACTGTGATTGATTGTTTGTACGGACGAGTTTGTACTTGATGACGTACCATTTTCGTCCAAAAGTGAGTGTGCGGTGACCTTTAGGCGTAAATATTTACGTCTAAATTTCGTAAGCGGTGGTAATTCACCGATATCAGGGTTGAAAGCATTAATTTCAGTAATAAAACTTGAATATTGTTCCTAATTTCTAATTCTACCCGGAGTTGCATTTTAATAGTTTCAGAAATTTGCGCGTCAGTTAATGAACCGACAAATTCCTCAAAGTAATTAATTGATTCGACAATGGTTTTATCCTTTGCTAGCAGCAGCCTGCTGTCTGAACCTTTAGGTGCCGTTGTTTTAATAGCAAAATATCAAATTTTGAATTAAACTTATTGAAGTTACTTAAACTATTAACAAAGCGCGCGTTTAGAAGAAACCGTTGGACGCAAAATGCTACCCTATGGGACAAAGACGACCGAGGGTCGTTGATCCCTATGTCTAGCAATATTAATTACCCATAACCGTAATTAGTAGTACATTTAATGTAATTGCATTCAGTAAATTCGAAAGCTTCCAAAATATACGCTGGAAGTTACTACTATCAGAATAATTAATTTGTGTAAATATTCAAGACCGTTATGCATGCAGCCTGTAGTGTGAGCGGGGTAGGAGACAAAGGAAAATTCCAAAACGCTTACCTTGAAACGGCTGCATAATGGAAGCTTGCAATATGGCGTACTCCTCTAATGTAACGGTTAATACCAATGTCGTCAATGAACGGACTTTTAGGCGATAGAAAAGTTTCAAAAATTGAAGATCTCTGACGGAAGACCAATATGTTCGATATAATATGGGATTTCACTCAATGGAATGACTATATTGTGGACTGTAAATGCCAGAGGGCGGTTATATCATAATCCGCCGATTCTTCGTTTAGACCCTTTTACACACTTAATTTTGACCGCAAAACTTAAATGAAACCCCGGTCACTTTATATATACATACTATATATTTACAACACTAATACATACAAATACATAACTGTTTAATTTCTAATTTTTAATAGCGGCTCTTAATTTAAGATGCTTCCGCTACTCGTCAGTACTATTAGCATTGCGCGTCCCTTATTTTTTACGTGCGCGCCCAAGTAAGTTGCAACGCTGCAAGTTTTATCTGATATGGATGCATGCGCGGTTGCCAAATATTACAATTACCAAATTTACTACAATGTTCCAAACAGGAATATTTTTTCCTTTTTTTTAAATTGTCAGGAAATTCTCCGTTTGAAAAACACAAATTAATTAGATGAGATAGATAAATGGATAATAATTCTTTATTTAATTTTAATAATTTCACAGAAACTTCATCCAGTCAGGTGCTCTTTTTATTTTTAATATTAATATTAAACTTTCAATTTTTAAAGATAGGGTGGGATATAAACTAAATGATGCAGTATTGTAAAAACTAGTTGTTAGTTACTGAAAACGTTCAAAGAAGGTTTTTAAAATATCTTTCTTTAAAATGGATGGTATTTATCCAGAAAGAGGTTTTCCTTAAATATTACTTTTAACTCGTTTTCAAGTTCCATCCCTACACTGCAGAAGTACTATGCGATTTTTACATGGTTCTTTACATAACAATGTTGACAGTCCTTTACTGGTATCTTCGCTGAACTTTGCTGTCCATAATCGTTCTTCTCGGTCATCTACTACTTTCTCTTATAAAACACCCAAAAACTAATTTACTCTTAAGATGACCCAGTCATATCATGTCCCGTAATTTCAATCAGTATTGTACTACGTGTGATATCAACAACTGTTTGCTTAAATCGCTAGTTAACCTAATAGTTATAGAACACTAATTAATCAAAGTTTCACTTTTTAGTTAGCATATTAATATGTTATGAAATAATTATTTGTTTTTTCTTTCTATTAAGCTAACATTCTTATTTTTATGTTATTAATTAATTAATTAATAGTAAATTGTTTTGTTAATGGAGATTTTTTAATGTTGAACAATAAATCTATTACTAATCTATTACTAGTAGTATAGTTACAATTAATTGGACAATTTATATAATAGATTTCATTTATTTTATTTATCACATTTGTTGAAAAAAATAATTCAAACTCATGACAAGTAGATTCATCGTCTATTATAAGAGACTGATTTTTTTATCTTTATTCGCCTATTTTCCATCACTTTGTTTGTTTTTTCATTGACAATATTCCAAATGGTTTTTGATTTTTTACCTGATATTTGCACTATTTTATTATAAAATGAGTTTTTCTCATTAATTATTTTTGAGTTGAGTATTGATTTATAGTTATTAATGTATGTACCTAATATTTCATCGTCATCATTATTTTGTGTATAATAATTTGAAATGTATGTTCTTCTAGTTCAATTTGAAGTATATTGCTAATTTTAAATTCATATGGTTTTTCTTCTAAATATTGATTTTTTTTTGGGGCAAGCTACGTCCTTGCACCACTTAAAATGCAACCAAAATTTATTAAAAAAAATATTTAGGTCTGTGTTAAATTATAATAGTGCTTATAATAAAATTTAAATTCTTTTGCGTTCTCTGTGTTTATAATTCTTTTGTAGGATACTGCTGGACAAACTTTGTATTTTGCATTTTAAAGTTTGACCATAATAATCAGATAAGTTATATTTAGTCACACTAGTAGTCGTTTTACTAATATTACTATTGTTGGTTCATTTATATGTGATGTTGAAAGAATTTACAATGTCGCTTAATATGCGACTTTGGTACGGTCAAGCCAGTTTATATTCAAATCGCCTAATAATATTATTTTTAAAAATTTTTATATACCAGATTAAGTATTTTGGTTAGTCGACAATAAAAATTATTTACATCATCTGTGGGGGCGTATATTAGCAAAGAATACAATTTTCCCCATAAGAAATTTCACATATTTTAAGAACCATTTTAGAACTAAAATTTACAACGTCATTAATCGGTTTACAATTATTTACATACTGTCATACTGTTTTTTTACAAAAATGGCTACTCCTCTACACTTATGATTTAACCGGCAAAAATTTTAAATTATTATTGTAAAGTTTCTTATAGTGGTTTCCTAAAGTCGATCTTGGTCTATCCAGTCTTCACTTATACATTGCTATGATCTTGGTCTAATTGATTAATAAATTTAATTATTAGAAATTCCATAGCCTGCAAACATAGACAATTTCTCTCAGGGTATATTTTTGTCTTTATTGAAAGTTTGCAATTTATAAACTTTTATCGTTCATTTGAAATTCTCTCCATTCGAAAAGTTTTCTATGTTAATTTGTTGATTATTTCCCACTTTATCTTCAATTAAACCAACACGTCGTAAATACAAGCAAATATTTATTAACTCATACTTTTCTTTTATAGAATTTTCAAATTTAAACGTTGCGGTGGTAACTTTATTTCAACAATGCTCATGGATTCTATTCACTATGTTACGGTGAAGAGGAGTACGGACGGATCCCTGCTTTTCAGTCGGAGAGATTGCGTGGGATTTTTGTTTGATAATAGAGCAAACAAATATGATTAGATATTAGAGAAAGTTTTAGAGCGCCAAGTTCTGACTTGCTTACGATAAATAGCTAGCAGCGAACTACAAGCTATAGCAATCTAACACCGAACAAAGTTACCTGTAATAAAGAATCTAAAATGGTCCATAAGATAACAAACGCAGCTTCACACACACAATGTATTAAGTAAACACACAGCTATAATATGTAGACACAGCATTGAGTACGGGATAACCCCGTAAAACATACACAAAAAATAATTAGTAACAATACTAAAAGGTTACAGTACGCCACTGGTAAATCGTTAGCTAAAAATTTGTTTTCTAGCCGGTACGCCTCCGGCTGATCTAACCTCCAAAGATGTTAAAAAATTTCGTAAAGTAAACAATTGTTATCAGCAATTTAAGTGCTGTAAGTTAGTGATAAAAGCGGGTGATTTTTTCCTCTTACGATTAATTAATTCTTATTGAACTTGGTAGTACTGTAGGGTTGTATCCAACGCGACATTCGGTGTTCGCCACCTTTATACCGTGTGTATTGAATACTTAAGAATTACAAGGAATTGAATTGAATTTTACAGGACTTTTACAAATTAAGCGGCGAAGATGTTAACGTGGCTAAACTACGACTTACTCAGGATATAACGCGACAATTAAGTATGATTAAGCAGTATGATTTATAAGCTAGCCTTTCACTTCTTACGGTTCAGTGGTAACATTTACCAAAGTTAGTTAAAAGCAAATCAGAAAATGCCGACTTTTAATGAAGACCCTCACGTGGAGATTCCCTTCTTACGACATGTACTGAACCATAATCATTCTTGTTTACCAGAACGACACAATCAGGTTAGGAAAGAGCCTGGAGATATTAGGAAAAGAACAACCGAACGAAAGAACCTAGAAGGAGGTGGGTAAGCCACTTTGGTAATATGCATGCCAAAATTGGTGAAAACTGCAGGCCTTTTTTAGAATTTTAGCAAAAGGCGCTTAGTCAGCACGAGTTGATCTAACGGAAAACGGAAATCGATATTGATTCAAGCACAAAAGTTCCTAGACCGATACCGTCTAAATTCCAAATTTAATCAACCGAATAAGAAAATTGTAGGTTTTTATCGATTTGAAAAGAAGGTTGCCTAACCGACAGGAGATTATATGCTTGTAATTTCTCTAATGTATACCTTTGTGTTTAAATTTTAAAAATAATAAATTTGTGGCAATTTGAACGTCACAACTATATACAGTATGTCTGTAAAAGTTGGCAACATATGGGGATTTTTTTTATTATTAACTTTACAAAAAAGTTATACTTAGTAAATAGTTTTTTTTACAAGTAATAAACAATAAACAATTTAAGAAAATGATATTTAATGCTATTGCGGATTCTTTAGATAGTGTTAAATAATAAAAAGTTTATATCTAAAGACAATTATCTCCCTGCCAAATTGTTTAAATTGAAAACTTCCATATCAAAAATTATGAGAAATTTATGAGCTTTTGCTATGATCTGTATCCGTTTAGTAGAAATTTATGCTTTTGAATAGGATGAAAATTATCCGAATTTTAGTTTTTTAAATGTTTGAATTATGAGAATTTATTGTGAGCAGTAAGAATGTCGTAGTTCTGATTTTTGAGTACCTTCCCCCCCTTGTGAGTCGTCACCGCATTTTGCTTTTGTGGTCAAGATAAAAGCAGGTACCCTAAAATTGGGTCATATAAAAAATTTTTTTATAGGAATATTAACTAAATTATAAGCACTTAAATTACTCTAAATTTAATATTTGAGCACCACTCTGCAAACCACGCAATCACTGTAATCCAAGTCAAGAGAGTGGGTGTTGAGTTTCCAAACTCTCTTGACTGCGATTACAAAATGCGGGTATCTCGTCGAGAGAGGTTTTGCTTAAAAGTTGAAACCATATTTGTCTGCTTAGAAATTACTCAATGGCTTTCCAAAACCATTCCATTCCAAAACAGATTTTCAAAATACTTCTCTCTTGATTTCGATTACGAGCGAGATAGTAGCTTGCAGAGTAATGGTGCTTAAAAATTAGGTTATAGTGTTCATAATATAGTTAATATTCCTACAAAAAGATTTTTTTATTACACCAATAATCAGGCACTCTCGACTGCGATTTCTAAATGCGGGGATGATTCGCAAAAGGGTGGTGCTCAAAAATTAGAACTACGATATTCTGACTGCTCTTAAAATGCTCATCATTTAAATATTTTAAAAACTAAAGTTCAAATAATTCTTAACGGGCGGGGAGGGGGTAAAAACACACGTTTTTAACCTCCACTCTAAAACATAAATTTCTACTAAACAAACTCAGCTCAAAAATCAAAAATATATTATTGCAAACTCTCATAATATGCTCATAATTTTGAAATTGGAACAGTGTGGGGGGCGTCGACAAGACAATGATCCTTCAGCTGGAAGAAAATAATTAAAATTTTTAAGTCAGATTGAGTCAACTTTTAGTGATTTTGGTGAAAATAAAACAAGGAGCGTCTCAAGGATCAATTTGAAATTATATACTTTACTGAAATACTTTTATTTTACAAAAAAATTGCGGAGAAGATATTTTAAAAATTCTTTATTTTTGACTGGTGCATAGTAGATTGTCTATTTGTTTGTGCATAGTAGATTCTCTATCTGTTTTGCGAGAAACTTATAACTTAAGTCTAAACCTCTGAAACACTTGTTTGTATTCAAAGTTCTAAAACTGTTTTATATTAACAGTGGTAACTTGCAAAACAATACAAACAAATATGTTAATATACTAAGAAACAAAGAAATATATAAGGTACTAAGACCAAATTTATCAATTTCCCAAAAATGTTAAGTTTTCTTAGGACCAAAAATGTGTAACAACTTACCAACAAAAATAACAAAAATTGTTTAAATTATTTTTTAATAAACTAAAAAAATAGCTTTTGTACTTTAATAGCATTGATCTTTTAGTAAATATACAGATATATTATAAATTTGCAAATTTATTAGTACATATCTATTTTTAATTTAGATTTGGTTGTAAATTCTAGAATTAAAAAAATAAAAATTTCATATTTATTAGTAAAATATTGTTTAAATTAAGTAAATGGGACTACACCTATGTTTTGTTTGTGTGTGCGGGTGTGTATGTATATGATTTTTCCATTTCAATACAAAGATCCCTTAGTAAGGCTTAGCCTTAGAATTCCCTATTTTATTTCATTTTAATTAAATTTTTGAATCCATAAATTTCAAAATTATGTAACGCAACAGGAGTTTCTCTAATCTTCAAAAAGCTATTAAGACTGACAAAAAGTAAATAGTTATTTATATTACTAGGTCAGAAATTGACCTTTTGCGAGTGCGGAGAGTTGCAAGCCGAAGCGTTAGCACTCGAAAAAACAGTTTCTGGCTGCGTGATACGAATGATTTTTTGGGCCCATAAATGGTCAAAATTTCAGTATGCCAAAACATTTTGGTTTGGTAATGCCATTTGGCAGCTGTCAACACGGTATCATTTTAGCATATATTAAAATACGTGTTTTTTCAATGTTTGCGTTTAAAAGCCTAACAATCAAAATAAGATGTAAAAGAGTACTGCAACGTATTATTTACGTATTGCCATTAACTTTATAATCAATGGTATTGCAGTATAAGGACTGTGTAGGTACACATCACGATGACTGATAAAGCAGTTGTAACCAATCATTAGGGTACAACATCCACTTAGGTTATTGTTAGTGAAGGCATTTTTTGTTTGTTTGTAAATAAGCAGAATACAGTTCGTAATTAGTAATAACTGAATAAACACGTGTTGAACCAGGCCCTCTATCACCCAAGTGCGTTACGATAGCAGTGACGTGTTACAAGTGATGCAAAATCAGTGATTATGGACGGTGGATCGAAATGGATTTTTACTTTGCACAGCAGCTGTTTCTGTGACGAAAAGTGACTATCTCAAAATAAAGCATAAAAAAAGTAGAAAAAAGACTAAATAATTGATAATAATTTTGTAAATATTTTTATAGACTATATAGAGATAGTGCAGAAAATAGTAGCTTTCAAGTAAATAATTTTAGTATATAATTTTGAAGAAAACATCACAAATAGTGGAAAATATTAGTATTACAAATTATAAAAATGAAACCCTAACTTTTCTCGCCAAAAACATAAGTCTATTTCTATCAATCGAATAAAAACCAAGTTAAACAACCCTTGAAGGGTGAAAGTATAATTTTTCTGTGATTTTTGTTACATATTTACTGACTGGATAACCCTTCACACCAAAGATTCGATTTTTTTCGCTAACAATTTATTTATTAACCTACATGAAAATTTAAAAGAAGTTGGTTAATGCAATTTATAACTAAATATACATTTGTAACATTATCAGATTTTAATTATTTTAATTATTACTTGAATCACCAAGTTCTATACTATGCTGAATCTCTGCTTGGTATTCGAGCAGAAGTTTCTGGCAGTATTCTACATGTAATAAAAACAATACATGTTTGAAACTAATACCTGTATTATAATGTTTTATACACCATGTCATGTATTTCTGATTTTTATTAATTAACATTCAGCTGTCTAATTTACAGCATTATCAATAAACTACAAAAGATTTCTACTAATGCTTTTATAATAATAACATAGTATCACCGTCAGTTAGGAGTTTTACTGAATGTCAGATATTTATATGTATTTGATTTATATTTTATTTAATCAAGAATAATAATATAACATGTTTAGGTGTTCAATAAAAAGTATTATTTTAAGAGCAGTAATGTTATAAAACAGATTGTTAAATTAATGAAACATTAAAGTTGTAGAAGTAAATGAATCGTTAGCACAAATTAAATTAAAATAATTGAGAAATCAATAGAAACTCACCTTCATCCAAGCTATAATTGCCGGCGGTCTAGATCCTTTGCACTTACAAACAATATCATATCTTCTACCAGCACTAAGTGGAGCATTTTCGCCTTGTAGTTTTACCTCTAAGGGTCGAAGAAACATGTCCACTGCGACTCGAACAACTAGAGGCGGTTGCAATCTACTATTACTAACTTCGCAACTATACACCGCTAACAAGTGAGATCGCGTTAATTTCGCTATTTTCAAAGCAGTTTGAGATTTGCCCCTTTCCGGAAAAAATTGAGTCTCATCCGTAACTAATTCACCGTCTCTCCACCAAGACACTTGAGCTTGAGGTTTGCCGCCCGACGTCACGCAAGTCAAACTTAAACCCGCTCCATCCGCATAAGCTTTTGTAATTCCATTTTAACGGGAAACCCTGATTCGTCATTTATTTGAAATCCTTGAGGTGGCACTGCAACAAAATAAGTCTTATAATATTATAAACAGAAAAATTAGATTTTAATTAGAAAAGTTTTTTATTAAACTTTAAAGTTTAACACCAACATATTCTGGAGAATTATAAAGTCAGGGAAAACGCAAAATAAATATTTAATGTGCTTAATTCAATGCGCGTGTTATGTGTTTACCTTTAAACGTTTATAAAATATTGCAGCCGTATATTATGCAAAATGTACTGTTTACATTTCAGCTAGATATTCGGGTATTATGTGTTTTTGGTAATTAACGAACGCCATCTTAATATTAAACAGTAAAAACTAGCATTATCGGTTTACATTTTGTAATTAGTTTTGGACAACGTTCTTCAATAAGTTTGCAATCATTGCGTTAAGTAAATTAAGTTGTTCTTATTTGTAATGTGAGAAGAGTTTTCTCAAAGAAAATGCTGCAATAAGTAATCGATTAACTACAATAATAAAAGAATATTATTATGTTAAATTACAATATTAAAGAAAAGTTGGTGGCTCGGTTACAAACTGAAATATTTTATTTACAAGTAACTTTAAGAAATTTAATTAATTTTAAATAAATAAGCAGCTGTGACATCACGATTTAAATTTTCCGGAACATTTGAAAGTTATGTTTAAATCAGTTTTAATGAAGTTATGATTTACACGGGATTAATTATTTAACTCTTCAGATTTAACTTCGTCACTCATATTTATAATCGTGTATAAGCTATCGTTTTTATTTTCTCTATCTATATAACTTTACGTTAGTGTTTATCGACCACTATGCATCCTTTACAAAACATTCATTTATCTGGCGGAAATGTGTAATAAACGGTTTGCAGTTCTGTTTCCTTTATGTTAACACATGTCGCTAAAACCTTCGTTACGTTACTGTTTTTACACTTTTTAAGGCCTAATTACAGCTTTTGGAGGACTATTCTGTTTTATTGTGTTCTATCACTTAGAAATATTGTAATATTAGTTGTACATTTCCCAATCTGGTGTATGTGGAGTGTAATAAGTGATTACAACTCCATGTGCGTTTCGGAGAAATCGGGCTGATTTTTATTACAACTAAAAAAGAATTGGAACAAAACAATATCAAAATTCAATTTGGAATTCAGTTTGCAGCCGATTTGTGCTGACTGCTCAATTTTTTTAGGTATACTCGAATGTATTAAACAAATAAAATTTTAAGTGAACCAATTTATTGTTACTTCTATCTGTCAATGAATTTAGTAAAGGATTTGGCGCGGGATAATGTTGGGATCTACCTATGCGCATACAGTACCTACATATCTTAAAAAATCAAAAGATATTTCTGCTAAAACACTAACCAAGTTGTTTAATATTTTGGTACGATCTAAGCTAAAATATATAACATTATTATGGTTTCACATCTACATTGTCGTAATTTAACAGACGAAGCTGTGTTATGGCTTACTAACTTGAAGGACATCTGAAGTTAAGCAATATTTCGTAGTCTTTGTCCTGATTATCTATTTTTCGTTATTTTGTTTACTATTTCTTTAATCTATTATTTTTTGGCAATTTTCGTGACTGGCGCTTGGATCGGTCCATTATATGTCGTCATGCAATGGCTGTGCTGTTATATTCTATGTTCTTATTTACCTTCTATAATGTTTACACACTTAATTAATATTATTACATGTTTAGGTCTAAACCTGGAAGCAAATCTTTTGCCAATACGAACCAATCCACTATTGCACACGGTTTCGTCACCACACTATACAGTTTTATATTGGTCTTCTGAGGCACAATATGTAACACTTACATCACAATACAACAATGATAATGTACTATACAATTAAATAGATAAATAAATAATCAACTTGGATAAAATTTAAAGATGTAAAAACTGTTGGTGTACCAATGTGTTAGTGCTTATCCATTAAGAAATTGTTGTCGTAAGTGGTTTCTTTCAAGATCTGATACAATGTCCTTTAACTAAAGACGTATTTATTTAAGTGTTCAGTTTTGTTATAATTTGTTAAATTTAACATTTATTCACCGTATCTGTTGGAAATAATACCACTTATATATACCACGAACATACAGCAGGAAAGCAATTGATTTTTATACTCCAATGAGTCACACTAGTGTATCATCTAGATCCCCTATTATTGGTCTAATGGTCTTTTACGCTAATAGATGTTTTAATGTATGTGACTTCTACTTTGATACTTTTAATGATTTCAAGAAAAAGTTGTATTTAGTTTTTAATGAGTAAGAATATGTTCTACTATTATATAAGTTATGTTATTTATAATTGTTTCATTTTATGAAATTGGATTAGACTATTTATTTAATTTTTCTGTTGATACTATTGTTATTTCTTTTTTATATTTTTTAATGATTAGTAATTAAAGTTCTTGAACGAAAAGCACCAAAAACCATTCAATTTTTTATTTCGGCTAATAAAATTATAAGTAAAAAGTAGGAACTTTTATGTTTTTTGACAATACAAGTTTATAGACAGTTTTACCATTGCTAATAATTTTCAAATCTAGTATAGCCCAAATATGAATTGAACAAAATTATTGTTATTGCTAATATGTTAAAATGATTTAAAAATGACTGTAGTATTTTTACAGTGTTTTCGTGTCACAATAAAATGATACAGTATAAATGTCACCAAAACTGCAATCTTTGTCAAAATAACTCTTCAAACAAACTCTAAACTGCAGCGTCTATCAGTAACAAAAAAGGGAAAACACCAAAAAACTAATTAAGCTATCATCATCAGCGTCATTTCGCTGATGATTGTGTCTGCCTAAAGAATAGTTGTAGCTTTGATAAAGCTACTGTATATTTTAAAGGAAACGTCGGCAAAAACAAAAATATTTTAAACATGGAGTTACTTACACATTTTAAAACAATAATACTAAAAAATAAGCACTTTAATTTGCTATCTAACTATACAAAATACAGAAGAAGCAATGGATGTGTGTCTTGTTAATAAGATTTAATTTATTATAGTATTTTAATTGCATTTTTTATTAAGTCTCTTACGAATGTAACTAATATTTTGTTGATTTCATAAACAAATTACATCTACGTATCATAATTAAAGATAAAAATAACAGGCTGCAATTACAAAAAAAATACCCAGTAATTAGATCAAGATTAAGACTACCTTATCAAATTTCTTACTAAGGCCCAACTCCATTTATTTTATTTTAATAACTTTTGTGGTTTTACAGTAATGAGGATGTTTCCATACATTTGTCTAACCCGGTATATTTCGTACCAAGAAAAATATACGCGGTGCTTTTTAATTTGATGTTTTTTTTTTTCAAATCACATCTTTTAATTAACTCAAAAATAAATAAGGTATTTCGTTTTAAAGAATTAGCAGTCAAGTTCTATTTCAAATGACATGTTTAATGGTATCACCATTTGTTTGACATAAACCATTCATTTGTCGTAAATCTGTTCTGTTAGTTTGTAAAAATTTTTGGAATTGTTACATTCACAATCATTAAAATGTTCATCGCATTTAAAAAACATTATAATAACTTCTTTTGATATCTCTAACACGAAGCAAAATATTAAGAATAGGCTCTATTTGTGAATTTGTAGTACGTTAAATTCAAAGTTTAGTATCTTAAAAATGTGACCCATTACCATTATTTATTTATTTATTATTTGACAGTGTAAACATTAAAATCTGTATTCATTTAAATCACGACAACATGAGTTTTTATCTTAAATGCGACACACTGTATATAAGATTAAGAACAACGTCAAAAGTGAAAATTTGGTAACAGCTAAAATGGTAGCTTAAACTTCTATTCTTCTAGGGTGTTATAGTCGCTGCAATATGCCCACATATATTTAAAATATGTATAATTGTCTTAGTAGACTTGTTATATTGGGCTTACAGTCAAATGAGCGACATCTAGGTTAAATAAAGTTCTAAAATTCACAAAGTTTACACTATCTCTTTGATGAATAACTATACATCTCATTAAGAAGAGAAAATAATATCAATTTTTCTCGAATAGAACACTTTTGCTGGGATATCGGATGGTAATTAGATCTACCAATACGAATTTACAATTAATTTTCTCCAAGACAATACTTTAAATTATTTTTATAAATGTTTTAATGTATTATTTTAACGAGTGATTATGTAATAATTTGAATCTGTAAAAAATTTTCTGCTTTAATTTATTGTCCAAGTTGATATTGTAGACATCACAAATTGATGATAATAACGAGTAACTTTATTAGTATAAACGTCACTCCTATCATCGCTCTCAAAGTTTAAGAAAGATTTCTTTTACCACGTTAGAAACAATTTCAGCCTTTCACCCTTACATTCACAAGGTTACTGATCGAATAGGCAAGCCCCTCTTACGATAGATGGCAAAACGTTGGTAACTATGGTTACCTTTTCGACACGGTCCAATCGAGGAAAACGTTTTTGTTTTAATAATAACTTTGGCGGTGGAAACCCCAATTATTACAAAAATATTCCCTCTTTATAAAGTGATGTAAAAATAATAAAGCTGAAAAATCGTATTTCAAGGATGTACTTTTAACATATTTTGCCAACATTTCAAAGGAAAAAGTCATCTAAACTCGGTGCCACAAAAGAAGATATTTGCGTCATTATCTTTTGATGTAAGAAATAAAGTACCGTTCATTGTATGAATAAAGTCACTCAATTGACGTCAATTTAAGTTGACGTTCTGTCAATTTTATTTATTCGTTGTCTTTGTGTATCTTTGTCATCAATTACTGTTATTTCGCATTATTTTACTTCAAACTGTTCTTTTCATAACAAAAACATGTCTAGTTTTATTCAAGGTAAAACATTGCGGTCACAGGCGCGACAAATTGTTTTTAATTTGTTTTGAACAAGAAAAGGATAATGGAGGTCCTTTAATTCCATTGACGTGCGTCCAAGAGGTAACTTAGAAATAAAAGTTTAACCTTTATTACAATATCTATATTTACAGTGAGTTGCAACGGGATTTTATTATCAAGTCTAGGAAAGAAGAGACCACGAAAGAAATTAACCGAAGACTTGTCAGAAGCTTAAAAATAAGTATAATAAAAATGAGTGTAAGAAACACATTGTATACAATGTATACAAAAAGTAAATTTTAAGTGAAACATATTTTACAAACTTTCTAACGATAACTTTTTGTAGAACATCATGTGGCAGTCGACTTCTTAAACAATGAACTCAAACATAAACACATCTTATTAAGTAGTCGCAGATTAAATAGCACTTTACATAAAAGCAGAAGCTTGATGGAAAAATCGCATATAGCTACAATGAGGATTAAATTTTTAAAATGTTACATGCAAAACTTAAAATCTGAAAATTCACGTAAAGTAGTTTATATTGATTAAACATGGATATTTAGTAAAGGAAGTATAGGTAGATCATGGCAAGATGACTGTTCCAAAACTGTTTGGAAACCTAAGGGCTATGATGGAAAACGATTTATTGTAGTACAGGCAGGTTTAAGTTCTGGTTTTGTAAAAATGCGTCATTACTATTTGCATCGAACTCTCAGAAAAGGGATTATCACGGTGATATGAATTGAGAAACGTTTAAGAAATGGATTACGGAACGATAAGTTAACAACTTGGAAGAACCATCCCTTATCGTATTAGATAATGCATCTTATCGTTCTACTCTACTGGAAAAAATGCCTTCTACAAGTTGGAGCAAACACGATTTAATTTCTTGGCTAAACAAAAAAAATATTACACATAATTCTACTATGTTTAAAACTGAATTACTTGCTATCACTCAACTACACAAAAAAAAATTTTATGAACTATTACGGAAATCCGGACACGAAGTATTGCGCCTTCCCCTTTACCATTGTGAATTTAATGCGATTGAACTAATTTTGGCCCATGCAAAATTATACTACAATAAACACATTGGAAGGGATGGTTATGGAGATAAAAAAGTAATTTCGATGTAAGATAAAGCACTACAACAGTGTACTCCCAAAGTGTGGAAAAAATGTGTTCTTCATACTGAAAAGTTAATTTCAGAATGGTACGATAGAGAAAAATTATTAGATATTACAGTGGAACCATTAATTATTAATATTAACTCAAATGATACAAGTTCATCTGAAACTTCGGATAGTGATTCTTAGTTAATACCACTAATTTACATACACAATTAGTTAAATTCAGATTTGTTATTAATTATAAAGTTGTTCTGACAAGGTTTATGTAGATTTATGTTCTTAGACAATAAAATTTATAGCATTATTTCTGCATTTATCAACTATGATGTAAAAAATAATTACAAGCAAAGTTTCAACTGATACACTGAAATAGATGTTTATAAAACTACACTGAATAATATTCGACACTAAAGCAGGAAACTTTGGTTTCCTATTCACTGAAACGTGCTAGAAATCATTTTACTTCAGAAGCGCAGCTTTCTGGTAAATTTAGTAGCAGTTATTTATTTTCCAATTGCATAAAATTGAAGTGGCTCATATCAGAATTGTATACTTGAAACTTGTGCTTTCTATGATTAAATAAACGTTGTTAAAGTATATAAAAGAATAATTACAAATTATTACCGTATTTAAACATAATGTTCCATTTTTAATAAATTCCTGCGATTCACCAACATGTATCATTATAACTTGTCAATTTTGCCAATCTGTATAGAATACTAAATATTGTTGCTTATATTGTACATGTTTTCGAAGCCCTTTCAAATCTAAGTTTTAAATGATTCCATAAGAATCTTCTTTTTATCTTTGGTGTGTCACCAACGACTAACTATAAACATATAAACGTTTAAAAACTTAACAACTATTAAGGTCAGTTGTACAATTTCTGCTTAAAGTTAACTACGGTTTAATTTCTAATAATACATTTGTGAGAATTGTGCCTAGGAAATTAAACCAAAGTTAACTTTAAGCAGAGATTGTAGAACTGGGCCTTAGGGTCATTGGACTCACCAAAACCTAGTTCATCATATTTTTAATAAAGATTTTTGGGACTAAAATATTTATTTTTCTTTCCCATGATCTTGTAAATTCTAAATCTATGAGCATTGTTTCTGTTGAAAGTGTTTTACCTTTAATAAATTTCAGCAATTGTTAGGTTACGTTACGTTGAAAACGAACTTGCATTACCAACTCTCTTTAGTGATTTTTTAGTTCCAACTAGTAAAATAAACGTAATTTTACTAGTGTAGTTAATCTTGTTTCATACAAATATAATGATGACGCAGAGATCTTCTTTCTTGGCACTAATTATACGATGTGTTCGGTTTATTCCATGGTGCGCACAACGCTTTCAGTTAAGTACAATGTAGACATAAGTAAATATTCCCGATTAATTGCTTTAAAAAAAAATCTGAAATTTTCAAAAAAACTTGAAATTGATAAGTTGCTGTTGGCAGCATCCAATGCTAAGCTTTTAAATGTTCAAGGTTGCTTTAGTATTTGAAGCTCTCTTCAGTAATGCTACTTTAAAACGTTTAGGAGGTTGGCGATCAGCAACAGTATCCGAAGGTTATGTAGAAGCTTCGATGCAGAATAAGACAGAGATATCTTGAAAAAATTTAGGATCAAGTAAAACTGACAATAGTCAGAACGCTACTTTTTTATTCCACAACCAAAGCAGTACTGTGTGTGCAGAAAATTCTTCGACAACAATTCTTTGCAAAACAATTCTTCGACAATGCAGTTGTTCGAAACAGAATTTTTCGAAAATGCAATTGTTCGACATTACAATTCATCGACATGAAAATTCTTCGAACTAATAATGTACCTATATAGTCATTAAAGTATGTCAATGCTTCGGAAAATGTCCCTCATAAAATTTGAGGTAATGACAAAATTTGTACAGGCGAATTAAGAGATAATTGTCTATAATTTAGTGTCTTTCTCAAATTATCGTTGCCAAAAATCAAAAGTTCAATAATTTAATAACTAATTTTTAATTTATTTTTGTCAAGACTACATATTTTTGGTAGGGTTCCCAGTTAATTCATTTGAAATCTATATTTGAAAAATGGTTAATTTTCTAATAAAATATGTTTTGTAATCGTAATGTATACAAGATAAATTTGCGTAAATGCCTTGTGCCTGATCCAACAATAATTCCCCTTGAGCACAGTTAAATAAACATTTACTCAAAATTATCGGTAACATACGATCACTTAACATACGATAATTTATTTATAATAATTACTCCACATCTTATGAAATAAGATGGGAAGTTATGTGACGATTTCCAAACCAAAAATTTGAATACCCTTTTTTTTACGTTTTACGAACAATTAGTTAATTAGTTAATACGTTATAATAAAGCAAAAATAAATTTATGTCCGGAGGCCGGCCGGCCGTCTTTCCGTCTGTATGTAAACAAGATACTTATCAAGAAAACCACCGCCCGGTCCGATTTTTATGAAACTTTGTACATAGCTCTTATTTATAATTCTGCAAATCTGATTAAATTTCGGGCATATTCTATGTAGCCAAAAGGGTCGTTAACCTACACAGATTTTTTAATTTTTTAAATATTTAGAATAATATTCATTTTACACATTTTGTTACAAATAAACCTTGTATTTTAAAAAATCGTTGTAAATATGTAAGCGGAATTCTAATTATTTTTAACGCAAACCTAGATAAACGGTTTTGGGTCTTTTTTAATTATAAAGCAGATTAATTTTTGTCAATCAACATACCCAAAAAATAAAATTTTAAAAATCGATTATGGTATCTTATTCAAAGTGGCGTAGCTCTCTTATAACGCATTTTTGGATCCTCGCTAATAAGAACTTTTTGTCTAATTATTAAACAAAAATTACTCCCCCGAAAAGATACCGGTTACATTTGAATCATCCAGTATCTTTCAATTTAGAATACCTATTAAATGATAATTATCCAAAGTATGTATTAGCACAATTTAAATACAAATCTTATAAACCACAAAAAATGTTGAGAAGGTGTATGATACGTAACAGTAATACTAGTACAACGTTAAATATAAAGTGAAATAAAAACAATAAGAAATAAATCCAAACGCTCATATGTTTTTAAAACATATTACTTATTAAAGTAAATTATCTGAAGCATTTGCATACTTTAAAACTTTAGTGACTCTATAAACATTATTTATTTGAAGAATTTTCATGTCAAACAATTGTATTTTCGAAAAATTCTGTTTAGAACATCTGCATTGTCGAAAAATTGTTGTTTCAAAAAATTGTTTTACAACATTGTCAATAATAATAGTGCGTACTGTCTGATTTGTTGTTGTTTGTAAAAATTGTGGTTGTTTGTAAAAATGTAATAAAAAATGGGTAAAATGTAAGTTCTTAGCTGTATGCTATTGAATAAATATTATTATTATTATTTGATTTGTTTTTATAATAAATAAAAGGTTTTTGTGTTAAAATAATTATTTGTCGAAGCATTTTCAAATAAAAACATGCCAGACGATAATATTTAAGGTATGCTTTTAGTTAAGAAATAAGTTTTTTCTTATAATAAGGAATCACTCGCCGAAAAAATAGTACCTATGTATATTTTGAGCTGAAAGATTAATACACTTTCGGCTGTTAATGTACAATATACTATTTTATGTAGCTCTAACTTAAGTAGACACACTGTATATTTATTTGTAGATTTTTAATTAAATTACACTACTATAAACAAAATTTTTGTGAATAATTTGTAAATGAGTTTTGTTACTAAAATTCATTCCTTTTATTACTCCTCCTTCATTACTTTCTGCTTACATCACAATTGTTATTTGTCGTTATTCCTTACTTATTTTGCGATCTGATCTTACAGATTGTTTCTGCTATAAACTTATCTGTTTTAATTTAAACAAAAATGTTTAGATTTTCTAAAATCTGTGGCTTTTAGGTAGAAGTATGTGGTAGGATCAATTAAAATTCTATGTAATTTACATTGTCTGTTACACACATTGATAGTTTTTTAATTAATTACTTAAGATTCAAATGAAAAAATGTTACAATAGTTTAGCGATTTTGGCTTCAATTCCTTATAGCCTTGATAAAGTTCAGGCAAACCTAACCGAAACGTTAGCATGTATAACGTACATGGAGTATACTCCTACCAGAAGGCTTCAAAATTTTAAGAAAATTAAAAATTAACTAAAAATTTTCAGGAGATTTAATCTAATTCATTTTTACAAAGAACTTTAATTTATCTTTTCTTTGTTCATTTTCAAATCTTGTCGAAACAATTAATCCAATACAATTGCTTAATTATACAACGGTTTAACATATCCAAAGACAGACTGCTCATAAAAATCATTTGTGTACCCCCTTCCCCACCTCTTAGAAATTAAGACATATTAAGCAACTGTTTGCAGATCTGACTGCAGAATCAAATAATACAATATAATACAATCAAGAGCCACTCTGAGTAAAGTTAATAATGCTTTAATTTTTAAGAACACAATAATTGAGGCAACAATTCTCCCTAGGTAATTATACCAAAGTTAACTTTAAGCGGAGATTATATCATTGTGGTTAATTTGTAGATTGTCACAAGGCAAGAACAATAACCAGCTAACCAATAAATAAATAATTAATCCATTAACTGTAACCATTGTTGAAGATACATTATCATGTTATTAATTACCCGATGTAGTAAAGTGTAGTTACCAAACTCTCGCGAGGAATACTAAATAAACGCACATTAAAAAATAATAAAATATAGTATTTTCGCTGTAGCTTTGCGGTTAAGTGATTAGCGCTTCATTTCAGAAATCACATACTCTTATAGTGTTGTCCTCTTCTAACATTTTATATTATACCTACCTAAAATATTAGGCATGTCTAATCGCCTCGAGCAATAAACAGGTTGTAACCGGCCTCCCAATCCGGCCTCAAGTTTATAGGAAACTTATAATCTCCCCTAGATAAAATGTGTGTTACGACTATGGGTTCGAGCGTATTACCAAACTCAAAATCGCGCCAGCATAGCTCAGAATCATGAGTATTCCCTTTCTCAAAGCACCTGTAGGTAGGAAAACTCCTTTAATATTACGTCTACTTGAATTCAAGGTAACTCCGTTGAGTGTCCTCTCAGACTTCGGTGATCTCAATCAGTTATCTCACCCATTCAGAACTTACCTGCCTAAACTTAACCTAGACAGTAGTTGGAATGAAATACAATATGTCAATATAACACAAACACCTATATTAAATAAAACACAAAGACAAGAACAAAAAATAAAATAAACATGTTAGCATGCACGATTGGCTCCGTTATATAATTGAACAAATAAGGTCTCTTAAACAACGTGGAACTTATTTGCTCATCTCTTAGGAGGTATTTCAAATATTACTAATATTTTCCATAGGACATTCTCCTTGGAATTTCAACTCTAAATACAGTTTAGTGATTTTATTGAACAACGTCACTGGATTTTGTTTTTTATCTAGTTCACTTTATTATCGCGAATAAACTACCAAACACAAAATGGTCACAACAAGACGCTACATATCACAACAAAACGATGTTACTGATGAGCTAATCGTTTTGTTTTGATTCCGGGAACTAGCTTTAATCTAAATAAAGTGCATTAACCGCACGGTGGAAACAATGAGTCATATAATTTACAACGCTTAAAATCTACTCTTTAAGCACATCTGTTCTAAATGCATTCGATAACTGTTTGGGAATAATCAAAATTCTAAATACCTTTTTTTCTTCCTCTTTATTCGAAGCCAAGAACAACTCGAGGATGCGTTATGACTTTGGGTATTCGATTCCCGATGAACAGCAATATTTTCTTTATTAAAACGTAGCAACCATCCTTTAAGAAAAACGCGCTGAATCGGCCAAAACGGTATCGCACAATCTTATATGTTGGTGATGTCAACGCTCGATTCCCGTGATGGCTTACGCTATGTTCAATTTATCTGGATTATCAACTGAATAACTGATAATTTGTATTACATGAGGAATACAACGTTTTCTATTTTCCGCACAACCGAAAATATAACAGAACTCGAATCGCATTTAATACGCGTACTTCACTTATTTCATCTAAAGCACTTCACCGCGTTGTTCGCAATAAATTACTCCAATAGGGGTGATTTTCTGATGTGTATTTACTTACACCAGAAACACCGAACTTTTTGTATTTTGCCCATCCAAAACGGCTAAGTAATAATGGCCGCGCAATTAGTCGTTCACCATCATCAATCCCCTACCAACTACCACCGCGCATTCCTTTTTTGTCATGGCGTTAATTTAAAATTATCCCATTGATTCATTTGAATGAACGGAAATGTTATATTTTGGGCGCGTTTATGATGCAATTTGAATATTTACAGACGGATTATTTATGATCCGTTACAAGGTAAACAACACCATTAAGTATTGTTTGGTGACAATGGAATAATGAGCTCCCTTTTGTTCAAATGTAAACTTTTAAATAAGAAGTCAGGGTTCTAAGCCATTTATTTTTATAATTGTTACATTATATTGATATCTCCTCATTACCACATTCATCGTCATTTTCACTATCACTGTCTTCGTTCTCGCTGTCAGTTTCATCATCTTCTGCTAAGTTTATTACAATCTTATTTACTACACATTGCTTCCTAATATTTTGAAGCTTTTGCAAATAATCCATAATTAAGTTTTCGGTTTTAGTAACCGTATTAGACCATATTTCCGGTGTTACTTGCTGCAGGGCCAGTTTCCATGTTTTTTCAACGTTGTCGTCTGTATAACAGTTTTCACCAATATGCCTATCATAATACTGTTTACAAATACCCCAAATTAGCTCAATCGGGTTGAATTGGCAATGGTATGGTGGAAGACGTAAAACCGTATGTCCAGCATCTTCAATAAGTTTGTCGATAGCGTAAACGTTTTGTTTTCGGTGTTGTTTCGCCAAATCTAATAAATCTTTTTAAGGAAATTATCAGGAAATACAATATTATTCTTCGTTAACCACTCTCTTATTTCTTGTTTTTTCCATGTAACAGAAGGCTGTTTTTCTTCTATGGTAGAATGGTAGCGTGCATTGTCCATAACAATTATTGAATTTGGATCCAAATTGGGTAATAATTTATCACAAACCCATTTTTTAAACAAATCCCCGGACATATTGTCATGATAATCCGCCGTTTTTCTTTGTTGAAAATACTAAATCTGCATTAGGAACGAATCCGTTTTTTGTTCCGGCATGGACAACGATGTACCGCTTTCCCTCAGTCTGCAATTTACGAACACTTTTTATCGAATCATCTTGCCAGGATCGTTTTATACCACCTACAAAATGATATTAAGAATTATGAAAAAATATATGCATCAGAGACGTACGTACCTTTTGAAAAATCCAAGTTTCATCTAAGAAAACAAATGTTCGAGGTGTTGGCAAATTATAGTTGGCTGCATATGAATCCAGAAACGTGGTTCTTAACGCTACAATGTGAGATTGTTCGCAATGAGCACGTCTATTGTCATCTTTTTGTATTCGAATCCACATATCCGTAATAAATGGAACAAACTTGTTTGTTTTACTTCGTGTCCATGCCTTTCAGCCAAAAACTTTTGTAGTGTGCTCAAGGAAAGATATTTTTTTTTCCGCGTACATAGTATAGACCGATGATTTAATACGGTTTTTGACTTCGTGCGAAGCATCAATCGTTTTTCGCTTTCTTTTGTTGCGAGATTTATTTGGTGTGCGTAGTATTGGATTTTCGTTGTATTTCTTCTTTACATTTTGTACAGTTCTTAACGAAACACTCAAAGCATCACTCACTCTCTAAAATAGTTCATTTTAACATAGTTGCACACAAAGTTGCTATAATTCACTTACCTGTTGTACAGACAGCACGCAAATCAAGGGACCGCCGTTTTCTTTCTCTTGTTCAAAATATTGTAATAATTTTATTACGAACATTTGAGATTGAGAGTTTAAAACTTCACCGGGCATTTTTTGAGATAAACACTTAAACACACGTAATCAATAAAGAAGAACGTTCTTGCAACGAGTGGCCGAAGCGACGTCTAATTGCTTTATTTATTCTAATAATAACAATAACAAGCTCATTAGTGATAAGGAAAATGAAAATAACATTCCTAGCCAATTGCAATTTTAATGACGAATACCTATATAGAAATTTTAAGTACCACTGACTTTCACAAATATTGAAGCATACAGTTTGCAAGTGGAAATCCCTAATCACTTAACCGCAAAGCTACAGCGAAAATACATACAATGACTTATGTACAATTTGAAATACAATTAATTCTAAAATTGTGATCTTCTGAATTATTAAATCTACACAATTATGTTTTAAAGATATAAAATTTATATAAAAACTTGTACAACGTAATTTCGTACTAAATATGAAATAAAATTAATTTTTGCTCTAAAATTCGCATCAACATTTTTGTTAACGTTAAATTGGATGTAATTAACACTTTGCAGACAAGGTTGTATTTGTCAATGATTGGTTTACATCAAAGATAAAAAAGTATTAGCCAAATTCGATCGATAAATCGTATCAATATCATTCGGTTTTAATAAAAAGCTTTTGTTTCTCTTTATATTTTTCAAAAGTAAATATTAACGAAACTAAAATACATTAAGTATACACAAAAACAGTAATTGTTCTTTTGTGTGACTAAATTATTTTCATAATTATTATGTAGTAATACATCTATAATAACTGGACTATATGAGAAAAAACTTTTTTGAACGTACTCAGTAATTCCTTCTTGGTTGCGTACATAGTAATCCTATTAAATCCTAGCACAAAGTTGTTGTCTGAGAGGCTTTAGTTTACCAGCCTTTCATAAGTTTTCTATATACTTTTCCCATATCTCTACAAGAAAAATTTTTGTTCTATACAAGACGCAAAGTATCTAGTTTTAAACAATTTGGGAGTACAGACTACTTATTGCATTAGAGTTGTTAAACAAAATAAATATTTCTTTGTATATTAATATATTCAGAATGAATATGTTTTTTATTGCAACTAAGAAAATTGTATAATTTAAAATTAGAAAAGATTTGGCCAAAATAAACTTTTTTCTTAGGCTTTTAATTATGTGTAGCTTAAGCTTTTTGCTTTTTGTGTTAAATTAATACAAACTAAAAATAATTTTAGTAATAAGAAAATAAGACAAATTATTACGTTTTGTTTCTCTTACGGCCGGTTTTCAGTCATTGATTAAAAAAATTTGGGTTTATAATCCAATCAATATACACATTTTTTTTTCAAAATCTAAATATAATTAAGGAATGAATGAACTTTAGATAGTTAAACTGTAATACTATTAATAAAGTAAACTTTCTCCAGGCAACGTAACCAATGGTTACCTGTGCACACCTGTATTTACCTAATTTTTGAAAAAATAAAAACTCAAAAATATTTTCGAACATAAGTGTTACATACCTAAGATGTTCAGCTACAAGTTTAATTTCAATTTTTTTAATATCTTCATTTGTTATAGAGCTAAAGCGGATTTCTTAATAGATCTAATTGTACAGGTACATCAGTAAAAAAGTACTTTTTTCACAAAATTATTTTAAAAAAACTTTTTAAAATGGTGAAAAGTTTTTTTAATAAAAGTTAGAACTAAAGTCTGAATCTAAAATTTTCATATGAAAATGTTTTTGATATTTTAATAATTTTTATATCTATAGCGTATGTAAAGACTAAACTATTCTTAGAAGCGTGACTTATCAATGTTTTAAGCAAGAATTGTAAGTTAAGTTTCGTGCTGCAATGTGTGCTTAAAAACTTTTTAAAAAATAGTTTTATTACAGAGATGTACTCCATCTTAAGCGAAAAATTTTTGTATGGGCGCCAGTAACATCCTAAAAAATGTCACTGCATAGAGACAAATTAGGGATTAAATTAATCCGGAAAGTACATTATTGCTTTTAAATTGTTTGTGACAAGGTAATTGTCGTTACAATAATTTGTTTAAGTAAATCAATAAAAATGTAAGAATGCAATAACGATGTTTTTTAGGTTATTCTACTTTTATATTTCAAGGAAAAAAAATGTTAATTATCATTTTTTTTAAATAATTGTGTGGATTGATTATAATAATTAGCTACTACTAGCGTCGCGTCAGCATGTCATACACAACAGCGCGTCTGGTCTCGGTATTCTTGCAGCATTTTCACATGCTTTTTGCATTTTATTTATTTATAAATTATAAATACATTGGCTACGTTCTCACTATACGTAAGGTCTACTGGAAATACTCATCTATGTGTTTGTGAATTTTCAAGAGTTCATATTTAACCTGAAAAACGATTTGTATTTCATTAAAATAAGGGACGTTTTTGCACTTGTTCATACAAATATGCACCATTTAAATTTAATAATAATGATTTGTAGAACAAAATAATCATTGAAAACTATAAACTTTGTATGTTCAATGGAAATTTAATAGAGACTTGTCTTAGGCCTAGCCTATGCATGAATATAGATTACAGTGCACAACAATATAGCCACTTTTGTCTAATGATTGAGTTTTACTACGTGATGTTTACTAATTTGACGTCGATGATTTCAAATATCCTTTCAGTTTTTTTTTGTAACAGCTCTTGTTTACGAGATATAGTTTTCCCGAAAAAATCGCTGTGTTAGTGTGTTAATTTGCTTGTAATTAAGAAAATACTAAGTGTTCTTAATATAATTTGATATGGCATTGTCAAGAAGTGTCAATAATCCAAATCGTTTTTGTTTCATTTGTGGAGAGTTTATATTTAAAGAATACCGTTTGAATATGACAGAATTCGTAATTGAGGCTTAAAAAAATTACTTTAGTTGCACACTGGAAATGAAAACAAGCCTTGGATTCCGCAAAAAGGTATGCAAAATATGGTAATTGCAAGAGTTATTGTTTTATATATATTATATTAAATAACCAATGCCTCAATAATGGATCCTAACGTCATTTTAAATATTAAAACAAAGAAACTTAAACTATAAGTTTTGCGACACCTATTAATAAAAGAAACGAAAATTTCTTATAACCGCTCAAAGAACAAATTCTCCTCAAATACTTTCCTGAAGAAAATTATTTTGTATTTTGTAAAGATGTACCTGGTTTAATAGCTGCAATGAAACTTCAAAATTGCGTTTCTAGTGACTGGCGTCTATTCATGAGCTCATCAAAACGTAGTCTAAAATATAAAATGGGAATAAATTAGGGTCCTTACCTATTACTAATTCCATAAAAGTAAAAGAAGAATATACAACTATTGCTCTAGTTTTAGACCAAATTAAATTTGTGGAACACAATTGGTTCATATGTGTTAATTTAAAATGGTCAACTTACTAGGTGGGTATACAAAATATCCCTGTTTTTTTTTGCTTGTGAGATAATAGAGCTAAATATCGACATTGGGTTAAAAGAGATTAGCCTCCTTAGGAAGCGCTAGTTGCAGGACAACAGAACCTGATAAACTCTACTTTAGTATCAACGGATCGTATAATTTTGCCTCCGTGACATATAAAACTAGAGCTTATAAAACAATTTGTAAAACGTCTTGACAAAAATGGAAATTGTTTCCTTTTCTTATCAAAAAAGTTACCAAAACTGAGTGCAGAAGAGGTAAAAGCGAGAATTATTGACAGGCCACAAATAAGATCATTAAGTAAAGACTCAAATTTTACGGACACTATGACAGAGATTGAGAAAACGGCATGAAATGAGTTTGTTTAGCTTGTTAAACATTTTTTAGAAAATAAGAAAAGTTTTGAATTTTCTGAACACGTCGAACAACTGTTGAGTCACTTTCAAAGGCTTGGATGCATCAAGTTACACTTTCTTCACAAGCACCTGGACTGTTTTTCCGCCAATCTTGGGAACCTAAGTGAAGAACAAGGCGAGCGATTTCACTAGAACCTCCGTATAAATTGTATAATTTAAAGCATCAATAAATTAATAATTTAATTTAAAAAAAATATTATTAAAATTATACATATTTTCAACTTAAAAATTTTACTTTTCAACAAAGTGTTAAAAAAATTCGAAATTGAAAGGATATTATTTCTCCCATTGTAAACAAGACCGATTTGGTTTTAATAAGATGAAAAAGCAGGTATTAGAAAAAAGTTTGCAAAATAAATAGTCATTTTATTAATTATTAAAATAGTTGTTATTCACTAAAATTTATGATTTCTATAATAAATAATGTTGATTTAGTAATTTTCAATACTATATTTCTATATGATATTATTTAATCAAAAAGTGAATTATTGAAATATCAAAGAGAACTCCAAGGCGCATGCGCAGTAATATAAAAATACTTCTTCGAAAATCGGCTGTATTTTTGATACAAATTGAGATATTCAAAAATATTTTAAACAAAAGTTGTAGATAAAACCTTAAACTTATAACTTTTTGTTTGGCACTTTTTTTGATAATTTTTTTATTAAAAGTAGTTTCAATTTAAATAATTAAAAATTGTAAATTTGGCATTTTTTTAAATCACTTACAGAAAGTTTTTGAATCTGATAGAAAACGTTTTCAACTACCTAATTTCAGAATTTCATCGATTCCTTAATTTTGTTCGACCCAAATGTGTATGATTGGAGTATTACTGTTATGATGATAATTGTTGTCACAATTCTCTCCTTGGAAATTAACCAAAACTTAATCTTACCCAGAGATTGAAAAACTGTTCCTTGGGCTATTATTATTATTATTATTAATGAATTAAAAGCAAGTCTCATATTCGATTGTCTGTTTGAAAATGATAGAATAGAACGAAAAACATTATAAAAAAAGTACTAGATTAAAAACATGGCCTACGGTACAAATTGTAACATCTGACCAATATAGAACATTTAGTTTATATTAATTCTCCTATATTATATATATTGATATTATTTGGGTAATTAATTTGTTTCCTTTTAGTAAGAGATTAGAGGATCAAAAAGAAACTCTTACTTTCGTTTTAATTATTGCTATGTTTCGGAAACTAATTTTGTTAATAATTATCTGTTTCTTTTATCCGATTTTTGTTGCAATAATGACGTAAATTAATACATAAATAATTGTAAATGCATAACATTTTTCTATATAAGCTATTTGGGATGTTGGTTAAATTAATTGTGAAAATGTATACGTCACCACAGAGATTTTTATTACATGTCTGCATTCCTAGAATTCCACTAATTCTTTTTTTTTTCTAAAACACTTGTAAAAACTGAACGCTTTGATACATTGACGAAATTGGTGTAAAATGAAAGGAAAAATAAGAAAAAAAACCTACAAACTATTTCAAAACAATATAATTCTACGCGAAAAAGTTGGCCGGAATTATTTGAATTCCACTGTGAGTCAAAAATAATCAGCTTCGCCAAAAAGAATTTGTCAAATCACCATTGCCCACCAACTCTTCTTCCAACAAGAGCAGTTGTACGGCAGCACTCCATCCCGACAAACTTGTAAGTACGGTGACATTATTTTTTGCCTCCATCGCTGAATAATAACCCTGTATAAAAGAAAAGTTTTGTTATTTATTTTTATCAGGTAAAAGAATTGCTTGAAAATTATCGTAATTCAGCAGAGTAAAACTGGCAAGCCAAAGAAAACACTTTAAAACCCATTCCCACAATCCTGCCTCCAGTTCGTGGTTCTATTCTTTTCCTAATTACCTGGGACTGTAAGACTAAATGTGCCGCACGTTGTGGGTGTAGAAGATTGGGTCATAAATGCTCGGAAAGTCGCTACATTAATCAAGACTTCAATGCATCTTACACTCGATGTTCTTTAAAATGTTTCTTTACTTCAGTTTTTCAACGTAGTATTCATGTTTTTGTCATGAAAGTTACTATTAACTTGTTTACAATTACAAAGGTATAAGTTAATAATAAATAGGCCCTATGTCATTTATGTATTGTGAATGTTTCACCCAATCTTAACTTTTCCGGTGCATGACGCCTGAACCACGGATGGTAGACCACGAACGCTACAATTTGTATAATATTTTTTATTGTAACCTCAAATGAAATGTCACTTAAAACAGACATAATTCCATGATCCATGAGAGAGAGAGAGAGAGAGAGAGAGAGAGAGAGAGAGAGAGATAGTACGTATTCATATTTTTGCGTTTCCTCTATATTTTGTCACCAAATAAATCTTACAAAATTGAATTTAGTGCGTTTGTTTTTGCTTCACTTGACTCCTGAGGTAAATTAAGAATAGTTAAAATTACTACTTTTCCCTTTCCTTTGACACTAGATTTGTCTATGTATGTCAAGGCGTTTAGTTTTAACAGACGTTCTAAGATAACTCTAAAAATTCCTGGAACTTTACATTACCAGCCCTAGAAACCAAAGAATTAAATTCAGTGATTCTGAAAAATCTATATTTTTTTTTTACCTAAAATTAATATTTTTCTAGTCTATAATGCGATGCAAATGGGTGCTTACAGTGTAGATTTTTTGTAATTCATTTCGTCAATTCGGACCCAAAAGAGATTCTTATGATTACACTTAAGTAACTCTTCTTATTCTTTACTATTGCGCGTAAAGCATATCTAAAGTAAACTTTTATAAATTTAATATTAATTTAGCTAAAAGCGTTTGGATTAAACGATACAGAATTACCTCTAATTTTGGTAACTAATTTTCATTCAATATTAAATACACAAAAATTACAAGTTCTGCTAACAACATGTAATTTCATAAAGGATATTAAATAAATAAATAATGAACACCGTATTGAATGTATAATCAAAATTATTGATCATTAATGAATATAAAATTTTATGATATTAAATATACAATTTGGAAATAAATATTAAAATATTAGTACAGTGAAAGTAGCGCTTTCAAATTCTAATAAACATGTGATTG
The DNA here is from genome assembly GCA_030710515.1 of Abscondita cerata. NCBI lineage: Eukaryota > Metazoa > Arthropoda > Insecta > Coleoptera > Lampyridae > Abscondita > Abscondita cerata. The sequence continues at coordinate 86,755 of JALBCR010001801.1, read as the reverse complement.
TTTAAACTTACAACAAGTATTGATTTTTTATTTAATATTAACAAGAGAAAACTTTGTTAAGACGTATTGGGTAATTTTTCAACCTTACAATCCCATTTCGAGACCCCACTTGAGTTTCAACAATAAATGGTTAGTTCTAATGCTTTTAGCTTTTCCTTTACTTTTCTTGGGCGGTTTAAAATAATCTTAAATGAAACCTTAAAGTATCACAAAATGTATTTACACAGAGACTTTGATCTGATTCAATTGATTTACTGCTGACTTTTCTTTTTTATTTGTTTTTTCAGGATGAAACGGTTTTAATTATTTCTAAGTTAATTAAACAACTTTCTACCATCTCAATGGAATGCTTTTGATGACAATTAAATAGAAGTAATTACCTAAATTAAGAAAAAAACAAATCCAGATTTTAATTAATAATAAGCGGTAGTATAGCTTTAAAATTATTAAAATAGTTGTAATTCTTTGCAATATATTTAATTAGCAGTTACCACACAAATATTAGTTTAATTAGTAAGATTAAACATTTCCAATTTTGTTATTTTTAAGATTTTCCTAGAAAATAAATGTATTTTTATCATTTTGAGAAAAATTAATGTGTATGTAGAAAACTGATATTTATTGTTTAATGAAAAGAATACGAACAATGATTTTTGAAAAAAACACTCATATTTTGCAATCTGAAACGAATTGAATACAGCAAAACCTTTATACAGAATTATATAGATAGATTGAAATATAATACTTGTCGTATTTTTGCTACTAATAAAACATTTTCAAAAAGTTTTTTCTTCTATTTTAATTGGCAATACTCTGTACTACTTTTGTGATAAAAAATTGAAATTGTTTACTATGTTCATATTATTTTAGCTTAGTATATTTAATACCATTATTATTTTTACCTTATCATAAAGTTATTACAAAAGAAAGTTCTAAAAAACATATACAGGGTCCTGCATTAGTGCGTCGTTCTTTTCTAGCGGCTAGCCTTTTGGAGATAGGTAAAGAAAGTGTCAACTAAACATACTTGGTTTAAAGAGATCTACTTTGTAAAATTATTTTTAAGGATACAGGGCGTTCCATTTTTATGGGATGGCAAAAAACATGGTTTTTCATAACGGAACATTCTGTATCTTTTACTGTGTTCTGGCCTAATTTCTTACCCTCTACATTGTGTTTTAGTTGTTTTTTAATTTTCTGTCAGTGTTGCCAACTTATAACTGTTTTTGTGAAAAAAAAATCCTTAAACAGGCTTTACTTCAAAAAATCATAGCGACTTTGTTTTGTAAATCTAATAAACAAATTTTAACGGCGGCGTTAGACCAGATAAATAACAACATTTTAATAGTTAGAAATTTAAATTTTGTGTTCGCAAAAAACATGCCAATTTTTTAAATTCAAAGTGCAAAAGTCATTTTTTTAAAATAAAATAAAGCCCGTTTTATTTCGTTATAAGATAGCATTTTTTTTCCTCTTTATCTTTTACTAAAGGTATCCTATAGCTAAGACCCATAGTTTTGGAGATATTTAGTGTCACTTTGGGGTTTGGTTAACTTAAGAATTTTTTTACTAATTATTTATTTATCCAACAAAATAATTGAATACAGTGTCCATATATATTGTGACCAAGGTACTTTACCTAGCTACAACCGAATGAACACGATTAACACATAATTTGAATTGCAATCGGGCAAACACCAATTGTAAATCTTTTAAATGTTTTCAAAATTAGGAGATAAAATGATTAGATCGTCTAAATATATTAGTAAAGTTTTGTTACGATCAAATTTCTTTACTGTTATATGCCAGTAACCACACTTTAAATCTAAAGTAGATATGAATGGCGGTGGTCCCGTTTCATGCAATAAGTCATCGATTCTTGGGAAAGGATAACGATCGCCTGAGGTTACGCGATTAAGTTTACAATAATCTACACAAAGTCTGTATTGTCCATTCTTTTTAGGCACTAATACTACAGGGGCGGAGTATGAAGACTCACACTCTGCAATTATATCATCTCTTATCATTTCGTCAATCAGATAATTCAAAGCGTCCTTCTTCAAAGGCGACATGCGGTAGGGTGGTACCGAAATTGGATTGTGATTCGTTAAATTAATAGCATGCTCCGAATATGGAGTAGGTTCAGAGCACTTATTGAAAACATCATCATTGATTGCAAATAATTATTGTAAACAATCCTGCTTTTCTTGATTAAGTGTTTATTTATGTACCGTATCGGAACGTATTGATGGTTTATTATCAACAGAATTCACGACTCAAATCGTAGGCATCTTGTCAAACGAATAAACAATGTCTGGTGCTTCGGCAAAACGTCGATTATAATATTCGCGGTTTTAATAAAATTCACACCCAAAAGCGTCTTTGCTTGTTTATGTTTCGGTATTCCTGTAAATTCAACAGGCAATTTTTCCCCGCAATACAAACATGAACGTTAAATTGCAAAGCGTCGACTTGTCGCGAAGACCCATCAACAAGAGAAATCGTAATTTAGTTTCAACAAATGGACAATTGATTGATTTAAAATGATGAAGCAAGCGCTCGCCAGCGACGCTGCATTTGGCACCAGTATCAATCGTCGCCAAACCAGTAAGACCTTCAATCGTTACTTGTTGTAGGGGTCGATCACCAGAAACCTCTGTGATAATATCCGCACTTAAAAGATCAATTGAATTTGATTCTGTTGACACAAGAGATGTTGATGCCGATTGATTACATTGCGGACAATTACTACGTACGTACCCGGAAAGTCCACCACCGTAGCAAACGTACGTAGCCTTGGATTGCGCTGTGAATCGCGTAGACGTCGATGGGATTTGTAATTCTTTGCGATTGTTCTCATTTAACTCGCGCTTACGACATTCTGAAACTGTATGCCCGAAAAAATTGCGAAAAATACATTTTGGACGAAGAGTTTTCTCTTTTCTTTCATTTTTAATTTTAATCTCCGTAACACTATCCGTAAAACCTGCTTCGATCGATCGTGCTTTACCGATTAAAGTTTCGAACGAATAAACACTATCGCGCTGTAGATTCCTGCAAATACGACGGTTCAAAAGTCCGTAAATCATGTGAATCTGACTCTTTAAAGGTAATGGTGCGTTTGTAGACGGAAGTTTAGCTAACAATGCTCACCCTTTATTTACAAAAATGTCTGTTGGTTCTTTATTGTCTTGCTCGCGTGAGAATAACTCGCGGTACACTTGATAGGGTGGTAAACTTCTTCCGAAAGCATGGCGTAATGATTCGATAGCGGTATCCCAAGTTACACAAGGACTAGTAAGTACGACTCGAAGACGTGCCGACGTAATTTTGTTTTGTTAATACATTTAGTTATTCCTTAATTTATAATTAAATATTTTCGGTTCTATTCTAATTATAATTGTTTTGTGATACATTTGTGCGTCGATACGTTGTGTTTTCTGCGATAAAAATTATCTCACTTAATACATTTTCTAAGCAAAAGTGATATTCGTATTGTAAGTTATTGATAAGTAATTCTGTTGTGGATAAAACATCACCTTATTTTTAAATTCTCAATCAATCATGGTTCAAAGTTGTTTTATATGCGATCTAAATATCAGTCCTAGATCTCCTGCACTAAAATGTAATTCTTGCAAAAAATGGTTTCACGCTACTTGCGTTTCATTACCCGATCAGAAATTAGATTTTTTCCTTGAAGAAGCCAAAAAGAACTTGGCACAAAATGGTTCTGTGTTAAATGTACCATCACTCAAGATTCACCTAACCCGATAAATTTAACATATGAAGTACTGAATAAATTAATTACCGAAAAACTACAAATTTTTAAAGACGATATCATAAAATCATTTTCTGCAAAAATTATTGATCTCGAAAACATAGTCAGTAAACTTGAAGCTAATATTTCACAAATTCACGAAAACAGTACTTCGATGGTACATAATAGTGAATTAACGAATGTTGAAGAGATTATTTCTGAAATGGAGGATCGGCGTAAACGAAAATGTAATGTGATTGTGTATAATGTTCCTGAGTCTAGTTCTCATTCACTAGAGGAAAAGATTAATGATGATTTAAACATTATTAAAGATACACTTCGGTCTAGGAATGTTTCTGTTGTTCCACATAAAGTTTTGCGATTAGGTAAAAAACTGATCCATCCTGTAGTCCTTCACTTCCACTAAAATTTTTTATTCCTTTCTCTACAAAAAAAAAAAAATATTTTTTCAATCAAATCATTTATAATCGCTTTTCCAAAAATATTAACCGAAAAAAAAAATAAACTGAAGTTAAAACCAGACCTTATAAAACTTATTTTTGATAATGTGGATGATGCTAGATCCGTTTTGAAATCAAATATAAACAAATCTAATTTCAGATTCTATTCTGATAAAACTATAATTCAAAGAAATTACTTTAACAAAATCAGAACCGAATTAAATGATCTAAGAGCCAAAGGTAACACTACAGCCTCAATAAGATACAACAACGATGTTCCTTACATTTTTAATCCCAAGTCTACTACTGCATCATCAAAAACTAAATATATATTTTCAAAATGTTGGTGGAATGAGAAGTAAATTAAAGGAATTTATGTTTTCTGTTAGTACTAATGATTACGATATCATTATAATTGTTGAAACATGGCTCTTTAGCGAATTAACCAATTCTATGCTAGGTATAAAAAATTACAATGTTTTTAGAACTAATAGAACAATTAGTGGCGAAACACGAGGTGGAGGCACCCTTATTGCTGTAAAGAAATCATACAAGTCATCACTATTATTTATTAATGATAAGATCGAACACATTTTTGTGCAGATATTTTTCGGAAGTCGGTCCCTTATCATTGGTGGAGTTTACATTACACCTGGTTCACCATCGACATGTTATGAAGAAAATGCCACTACCGTTGAATATATTTATGATAACTTTAGTAATATGCAGCTTTTGGTTTGTGGCGATTTCAATCTTCCGGCACTTAAGTGGAATAATAATAACTTAATATACGATTCATTAAAACCCTCCGATGTTAACAGTGAAATAGTGGTGGACTCATATTCATATGCCGGATGTCGTCAGATTAACTCAATCCCGAATGCTCGTGAGGTGTTTCTGGACTTATTTTTTACTAATAATGAAGAGTATGATGTATTTGAATGTCATGATCCGTTATTAAATACTTCAGTTCATCACAAAGCTTACATAATTGACTTCAAAATAAATTTAAGTTTTTCAAATATGACTATTTTTAAATCTATCTATTTATACGACTGGGCGGACTATATTGGTTTAAACAATTTCTTAGCCACTATTGATTGGAATGACATTCTGGTTTCTGGTAGTATTAATACAGCTGTTTCAAATTTTTACAACTATTTACTCCAAGGTATTGACATGTTTGTACCTAAAAATGTATAACTCAGACAAATAATAAGTTCCCTAAATGGATGAACAGTGAATTAATCAAATTAATCCATAAAAAAAAGCTGCCCATTCTCAGTATAAACGAAGCAATTATATAGGTGACTATAATGTATTCAATGAATTTCGTAAAAGTGCAAGATATTAAATAAAGAACTTCACACTAATTATATTAAAAAGGTTGAAACCAGTTTGAGAAAAGATCCCAACTATTTCTGGAAATATGTCAAAGATCTGCGTGAAGAAGAGGGTATACCTACTTTAATGCAATTTAAAAATAATCACATCTCTTCAAATGATGGTATAGTAAATTCGTTCGCTGACTTTTTCTCGTCCGTTTATTCTGATTCACAAAATGTTGATAATCTTAATGATTTCTTTATGGAAACATCTATTTCTAATTTGATAAACACTAGATTATGTGTTACGAAAAAGAAGTGTTTGAATCAATAACGTCAATGAAAAACTCAAAAAAGTGGTCCTGACCATATTCCCTCGTGTGTACTAATCAATTGCGTGTCAACTCTTGTTACTCCAATACATATGCTGTTCGATCGATCCTTAAAGGAGGGTCCTTCCCCGATCAATGGAAATTGAGTTACGTAACTCCAATTTTCAAATCTGGTAAAAAAGTGTAATCGAGAACTATCGTGGAATTTCTATTCAATCTACTATTCCAAAGTTATTAGACAAATTAGTTGCAGATCAAATAATGTGGATATCCAAAGGTTTAATTTGTGATCAACAACATGGTTTTGTGCAAGGAAATCTACTCTAACAAATTTAATGGTGTTTAAGGAATTCTTGTCTAAAACTTTGGAAGACTGTAATCAAGCTGATGCCTTATACACGGACTTTGCTAAAGCGTTTGATCGAGTTAACCATGCAGTTCTACTACGTAAATTATGCACAATTGGTTTTTCAAAGTGTACTGTGAACTGGATTTCGTCATTCCTGTGTAATCGAAGTCAGTGTGTGAAAATTCATGATTGCGTATCTTATTCGTTTAATATTTATTCTGGCGTTCCTCAAGGTTCGCATATTGGTCCCATATTATTTTTATTGTTTATAAATGATATATATAACATTTTTACACATTGTAAATTCCTTCTTTTTGCTGATGATCTGAAAATGTACTGTAAAATTAATTCGATTGATGATTGTATCCGTTTTCAAAGTGACATAGATCGTTTATACACTTGGTGCGTTGAAAACAAATTATATTTAAACGTTAAGAAATGTCAATGTATTTCGTTTTATAGAGGCCAAAAGAACATTAATTTTGTATTCAAAATTAACAATATTGCGGTAAATAGAGTGGAAAATATTAAAGACCTTGGCATTGTATTCGATACCAAATTAAATTTTAGAAATAATATGTTAATGTTATGTAATAAGGCTACTCGAATGTGGGGGTTTATTTCCCGCATATGTTGTTCATTTAATGTTGATTGTTTACGTGCACTTTATTTTACTTTAGTACGGTGTCATTTAGAATATATGTCTCCCGTTTGGTCGCCATATTTGTGTTGTGACATCAAGGCTTTGGAAAAAGTGCAATGCCGATTTTTACGATTTATTGAATATAAACTAAATATAAAACATGTACCTGGCAACTATAGTGTTATTATGAACAAACTCGACATTTTATCTTTAGAGGATCGTCGCATAATATCAGATTTATGTTTTTTACACAACTTAGTTAATAACAAAATTTGTTGTAATGATATTCTTAAACATATAGATTTTATTATATTTCCAAATTCACGTTTCACAAGGTCTCGCACAATTTTTCGTTTAAAAACACATTTAACAAACTTCAGTCGGTTTCAATCAATTGATAGAATATTATGTTTTGCTAATATGTTTAATAAACATAATTGGTTTGAATTATTTAATTCAAATATTAATAAATTTAAAATTGTGTTAGGACGGAATATTAATTTATATAAATGATGTATTTATTTAGATTCTTAAATTATAGTTTTTTATTGTGATTTAATTAGTGGGATATATTGCATTAAGTATTTCTTTTGTTCATTATGTATTATGTATAGTGGGGATTCCCGTAAATAAATAAATAAAAATAAAAAAATAAGGGTTTTTTTGTTTTTTTGTCTTTGGTGGGGGGCAACTTTTTTATTAAGTTTAATTTAAAATGGGGGTGGGGGTGGGGGAAGTTGGTTTTTTTTTTTTTGTTAGGGGGTGTGTTTTTGGGTGTGTGGTGATTTTTTTTTTTGTTTTTTTGGGAAAGTGTTTTTGGGTTTTAAAAAATTTCATTTTGGGTGGGCTCTTTTTGGGTAGCAATTATTCTTAGGCCAACAAGCAATTGTTGCAATATTTTCTGTGTCATGACAATATTAGTAGACATGTTGGGCAATGTAGAATTCGTATCAAATGCTACACACTTGTCACGTTTTGTTGATCGCAAATTGTATTGGTGCGATTGTGATAAAGTAAGGTCAACATTGTCACTTATAGACAGTTTATCAGCAACACCAACGCTATTCTCTGCATAAATAAACTGGAAAATTTTGCGCTCACATAAGCAGATGTTCTACAGCTATTACTAACACCAACGAAAAATTATTTATTGTAGAAAATAGAACTGCCGTACTCGGGGATTGAATGCAAACTAAAAATGATAAGAATACAATGTGGGCATTTCCCACTTACAATAAAGCTGTACAACGTAAATTTAATATTTTATGTTACAATTGTAATTAAAATTGTTTTTTTCTCTTAACTATTAAATATCTCAAAAATAACGAAGTTTAGGCATAAGACACTTTCAGTAAGAATCAAAGAGAAGAGAAAATGCTATCTTATAGCAAAATAAAACAAATGTCATTTTATTTGAAAAAAATGAGTTATGACCTTTTGAATTTTAAGAAATTTGGAATTTTTTAGAACACCTCGTAGCATACAATCTAAATTTCTAACTATTAAAATATTAACCTAACGTCGGTGCTACCAATGGTTTATTAAATTTTTTAAGGCAAAATTGGTATGATTTTTTAAAGTGAAGTCTGTTTACGGAAAATTTTTTAGAAAAACAATAATAAGTTGGTAATACTAGCAGCAAATCAAAAAATAATTAAATGGTTATGTAGAAGTTGAGAAACTACCTCAGAACATCTTGAAAGATACAGGGCATTCCATTAAAAAAAACACGTTTTTTGGCATCCCGTAAAAATGAGAAAAATTTTGTATCGTTAGAAATATTTTTACAAACTAGATCTTTTTAAACCAATTATGTTTAATATGAATTTTTTTTACTTATCTCCAATGGGCTATCCGATAGACGTACTAATGCAAGACTCTGTATTGTACAAGCCTCCCATCCTTTATAACCAAGATCATTTTGAGTATTTAATAGATTAAAAGTTACGATTATTAGTAGTGAGAGTTCAGAAATAATAGTTTATATTATAAGTGAAGCATTTTTTGAACAAAAAACTATGTTGGCTACAAAACAAGGATGTAACAGCAATGGCGATTTCGTCTAGACTGTAGACGGACTGCGCATGCGACGTTCCCAAAGCCCAGAGTTTTAGACATTTTGGAAAACAAATTTTACAGCTAATTATAATAAAACAAATCTTTATATTCTATGTAGCTCATACCGAGTTGAATTGTAGTATGACTATAATTAGTAGAACCATTAAATCTACTCCTCTCGATTGGCTTCCTATTCTTTGTTGTAGAGTTCCGGACTTAAAAATTAAATAATAATAAAAAAAATTATGTATTATTACCCTTAAAAGTAGACGACATATTAAACCGTTAGTATTTTTACGCTTTTGCTCTCGTAATATATCGGAAAGGATTCCCCGCCTAGAATTTTAAATAAATTTTGGGAATGATTTATTTTAAACCATATTTCATGAGCAGTTTGTCACCAATTTAACCAATGTTTTTTATTTATTTTATTAAAATTTAGTTTAAATTGAGTTCATTCAGGGTGGGGCACTAACAACGAATTATTCTATAGCATTAAAACTATAAATAATGTTAAAAATTTTAAGGCATACATATGTCAAGATTATTCGAAACCACATTTTAAAAAAATTTTGGATTGTAATAGATCACCTGTATTTTCTTCTATTTTTGAATTTTACGATAAAAAATAATGTATGTTCTTTAACATGTCTCTATACCTACTTACTTTCGTTTCTGAGATACATCGATTTTACCCGATTTGCAGACCCTCAAAAAAATGCAATAACTTTAAAATAAATAAGAACAAGCAACTTTGGTTTGATGTACAGGGTGTTTTCAATACTACCGCACAGCACTAACGACTTAAAACTTAAATAACTTGCTTAACTTAAATAGAACACTCTAAATTTTTGTAGCTTGTTGAAAGCTGGAACTAATTACCTTTTAGTCGGTATAAGGGTTACCAACCCCTAACTATGATAGTTTTTGAGATATTTTAAAATTTGATAGTTTAACAATTTACAATGTACTGGAGTTTAAGTTATCTGTGAAATATCAGCAATATGGGCATTATCTTGCAACTGTCAGTTTTAATATTTATTTTTTTTTCAGAAAAATAAACAGAAATGTGCTTATGAATAGTATCCCGGGCTCTAAGAGTCAGTCGAATTACGCACATCGGTCACAATTTACTGATGTTTAACCACAGCAACCGTTATTTGGTACATCAAAATCAATCATACTGTAAACATTGACAAACTTTAACCTGTTAACTAAGAATATAATACAAATCGCTCTAATAGTAGTACGATAATTTCGAAAACCATTCTTTTTAAATTTTTTTAACAAAGTTACCAATGTTTACAGTGTCATCAATTTTTGCTGAAATTAGTAACGGTTACTGTTGTTTGTGACAGGTGGGCGTGATTCGACTGATTCTTAGAGCCTGGCCTAAGTAATGAGCACATTTCTGTTATTTTGTTCTAAAAATAAATTTTTTAAAGTTAATATTTAAAGCTGAATTGACCTATACATTAAAAATGTTTGCAAGATAATGTTTATTTTACTGATTTCTCACAGGTAACTTAAATTCCAGTAAATTGCAAATTATTTAACTAGCAAAATTTAAAAAATCTCGAAAACTATCAGAGTTAGAGCTTAGTAACCCTAATACCGATTGAAAAGTAACTAATTTCTGATTTCAACAGGCTACAGAAATACAAGGTGTTTCATTTAAGTTAAGCAAGTTATTTAAGTTTTACGTCGTTAGCGTTATGCGGTAGTATTTAAAAAACATACAAAACATAATAGTAAATATTGCAAAAGAGATGTTGAAGACTCTTAGTAAGGTGGTGTAACCCAAATTTGCTTGTTCTTATTTATCTTGTAGTTATTGCATTTTTTGGAGGGTTTGTAAATCAAGTAAAATCGATTTATCTCAGAAACGGATGTAAGTTGGTATAGGGACATGTTAAAGAACATACATTACTTTTATCCTACAATTCAAAAAATAAAAAAAAATACAGGGTGTTCTATTAAAATAACCCAATTTTTAAAATGTGGTTTCAAATAACCTTGATAATAATAATAATAATTATAATAATAATAATTTATTCCTTAGAGACACAAACAGTGTATAGGAAACAGTCAAATATATATATATATATATATATGGATAAAATAGTTAAATAAGCATAATACTAACATTACATTCAGATATAACAAACATTAAACAAAATTGTCAAGGTTTATGTCACAACTGAGGTACTCTTGTACAGAATGAAACGCTTTTTTGACAGCACAACTTGTAATTGCCTTTTAAAATGTTTAATATTGCTCAAATTTTTAGCTTAAGAGGTAAATGGTTGAATAATTTAATTGGTAGAATGTAGGAACTATTACTAGTTAACGCTAACTTGTGGCAGGGAATATTAATATTGTATCCGAATCGAAACGTACACAATAGCCTTAAAAATGTAAATACAAGGTAAAGTTAAGATATTGAGCTCAGAAAATATTCTTTTACACGACGTTCTAAACTTCTTAAACGTTATTGTACGAACAATTTGTTTTTGCACTAAAAATAATTCATTCAGATAACGGGAACCTCCCCAGCACAATATGTTATAGCTTAAAATAGAGTAAACATTAGCATTATAGTAAGAAAGCAATATATCCATAGTTACAACCTGCCTGAGTCGACTCAATACAAAACATTGCAACGATAATACCTTTGTCAGGTTACTTATTTGATCAAACCAGGTCATATTCTGATCCATCTGTATTCCCAGAAATTTGACAACAAAATTATTAGGTACGCTTTTTCCATTGAATCTTACTAACAAGCTGGAAGAACAATAGTTAGCAGAAAATAGAACAATTTCTGTTTTACTTATATTTAATTTAAGGCTATTAACGGCGCAATAGTCTTGCATTGATCTCATACAATTGTTGACTTTTAAACTTAACTCATTGTACGAGTCTGCCGATAAAATAACCGATGTGTCATCGGCATACAAAATGGTATAATCAGCGTAAAATTTCTTAAAAATATCATTTATAAATACTAGAAATAGAGCCGGTCCAAGAACACTAGCTTGAGGTACACCATTGCAAAGGTCAAGCTGTTGAGAGTGAAATTCCCGACCTGGTTCTATTTTTAGGACTACTTTTTGAGAACGGTTTGTGAGGTATGAAGCTATCCACGAAAGTGCGTCACCAGTTATACCATTCTGAGCCAATTTATTTAATAAAATACGGTGGGAGACCGAGTCGAAAGCTTGCGTAAAATCATAAAAAATACCTCCTACTTTTAGCTTTAATTCAATTTTTTTGATAATTTCAGTTGTAACAGCTACGGAAGCAAGTTCAGTAGAGAAACCTGCCCGGAAACCAAATTGTTGGGCTGAAATAATTTTGTTGGTGTTCAAATACTAAATAAGTCGTAGATAAAAAGCTTTTTCAAAAATCTTTGAAAAGACCGATAAAATAGAGATCGCTCTGTAGTTTTCAACTTTGGATTTATCATTTTTCTTGTATACGGGCACAACAAGAGCAGTTTTAGATTACTAGGAAAAATTTTTTCTCTAAAGGAGTCATTGATAAGTTCGGTCAGTATATGAGCAATATAATTTTCAGCATGTTTTAAAAGAAAGCAGGGTATGCCGTCAATTCCAGAAGAATTCTTATTACAACTTTTACGTATGATTGTACAAACTTCAGGTAATGTAATTGGATCCAAAATCATTTCATCATAAGAAGCTTTACAATATTTGTCAGAATGCTTATTATTTGCAGCGCCGTCAAAGGATTTTACAAAAAATCATTGAATACGTTAGCTGCCAAATTGTAGTCAGAAATAAGATTTCCTGAATTATCACAAAAAGTAGTTGGGTAAGACGCCTTTTTATTAGTATTCACATCATGAGCAATAATCTTCCATGCCATCTTTGATTTATATATTTATATATGTATGCCTTAAGATTTCTTACATTATTTGTCGTTTTAGTGGTACAGAATAATTCGTTGATAATGCCCCACCATGTATATAATACGTTGGGAAAGTATCTATAAAATGTAAGTTAACAATGATTAGTTTAGATTGCAAAATAACTACTGCCGCGTTGGCATAAATTCCGACATTTTTATTCTATATTTAGAACATATAATAATAATATAAATTAATAATTGGCAAATGTTTAACGCCGTTCCTTTAACACTTGCGTTTACATTCAAGTATAGGTACATACAGAATATTAACGTAGTATACAAAATTGTTGGGTTAACTTTAATTTAAGAAGTTACTAGATAATTTATTATGTTTGTGTACAGTTTGGTAGTAATGTTCAATGAGAACTTCTTAAGCTAACTTAGTAAATGTAAGCAGCAAGCTTCGTTATTCGTGCGTTGATTTTTATTTTTTTGTGTATGCATTAGTTTAGTTTAACTAGATGTGAACGATACATTACTCAAGAATTCGGTTATACTCAACTTTTATAAGAAGGGACACGCTTTTGTACGAAGGTTTTTATCGATGTTGTTTTTTTGATATATTGATTAAGTTCAATTTGGATGGGTGTATTTTAAGCCGTCTCGTAACAACCGTTGGTTTACTTAATTGTTTTACCTGGTTTGCTGCAAGTGGAGTAGCTTGTACACCTTCACCGTTGAATTATTTGATATTTTTGATTCAACAAACATTGGGGAATGTTAGTCAGAAAGGGAACGGTTCAAGCCGCTTGGCAACAACTGTGGGTTGACTTAATTGTCCTACTTGATTTGATGCAAGTGGAGTAGCTTATCTCTCTTCCCGACTGAACATCAGAAAGAGAAAGGTTAAAGCCGCCTGGCAAGAGCCTTAATATCCTACCTGGTTCAATGCTAGTAGAGTAGCTTATCTCTCTCTCTCTCTCTCTCTCTCTCTCTCTCTCTCTCTCTCTCTCTCTCTCTCTGACTTAACATGAAGCTTTTACTATGACATTTACTGTCATTGAATTTATATTTACCTGCTGATACAAAGAATATCATAGCAGAGTTTATTGATTTATGATATTGATTTGATCTGATATAATATGTATTATGTATATGCAATGTGTTGTTTTTATTGTGTTTGATGATTATTATTTTGTATGAATGTAAGCTTTCGCGGCTGTTGTCACTAAGATTATTATCTTCCGGGTTGAGCCGTGTTTGTCCTTCTTTCCTACGTTCTCTGCTTGACGTTTCGCTAACCATGCTGTCTTTAGAGTAACTTCTGAAGAAGCTAACAGCATGGTTAGCGAAACGTCAAGCAAGACGTAAGAAAGAAGGACAAACACGGCTCAACCAGAAGATAATAATCTTAGATTAATATTTTATTTGCATAAATGTATGTTATATTATTATTTTTTTTTATTTTTCTTTTTTTTACTAACATTCGGCAAACAAAGTTATGAGGCCATTTGTTTATTATTTATCTCATAAAAATTGAAATATGATAAACATATCTTGTTGCAATGTTTAATTTGATTTGGTTAACATTTTGATTTATTGACATTTTACGTGTTATGCTTTTGCGATTTGTGTGTTATTTATGTATATACAGGAACTTCTTTTGTTCTTATTTACATCCTATAATGTTTACACACTTAATCAATATTATTACATGTAAATACTAATACAATACTAATGCCAAAGGGTTGGCATGTTTAGGATTTAGTGGTTTTTCCTAAACCTTGAAGAAAATACTTTGCCCACAATCGCACACAATTTCGTCACCACACTATACAGGTTTCTACTGATGTTCTGGGGCACCATACATAACACTTACATCACAAAACAGTCTAAAAATATACCATTGAATAAATAAATGCAGGAATTAAAAATTAAATGTTATTGTAGATTGCATGTGTGTATTATTTTAATTTATTGGTTTATAATACATTATCAAAAATAAATCAGTTCTCATTTAATCCGAATTTATCCAAATTTCGTAGAGAAATTAAAAATAATCACAACGTAGGTTTCTTTTCTATTTTATATATTTGGCGATCACAACTTTCTTTTGTTAAGGCCAAATTTTATTAACATTATTTTTGGAGTGGGTTACCGACTTCTAATTTATGTACTATGACATAGGTTACTTATCACCGATGACACTCGTGACTTGTTTTGAAATTTTGTCATGCATGTATCACTACATTGTAATCAAAAATTCGACAAAAAACTGCGTTAAAACGAGAATGGAATAAATGCCAATTTAACAAAAATTTACCTATTTGGAATGATATTAAGAACGTTCAAGCTAAAAGAATAAAATATCGAAGTCTTGTATGATTGGAACACTACTTAAGTACGACTTTTTCTAAAGTTGAAGAGAGGAAAAAATTATGGTCAGGAGTTGATGTTTTCAATAAACATCTTATTCATGATCTAACAATAAAAGTCCCGTTGTTTAATCAAAAAAGAAAAATTTGGTCAAAAGTAAATTACATAAGAACAGGCAATTCAAAATGCAACTCTATGTTGTTTAAATGGGGTGCGATTTCTAATTCAAATTGTGACTGTGAAAACGAACCAGAAACAGATATTCATAATATAACGGGCGAAGCTATATTATGGCTTGCTAATTTAAAAGAAATCTGAAGTTAAGTTTTGTATTCCCTATCCTGATTATCTGTTTTTACATTATTTTATATGCTATTTCTTTACCCTTCTAACCGCATTTCAATGGACCACACTAGGATTGTTTTGGTATCTGTTTACGTTATTCACCTGCTGGAATTTTTAATGGCTTCGCATTTTCCAAATTTAAATGTTTTAACATTCTATTTAAGAAATTTTCCAAATGTATAAATGTGTATCCATTTTCTTTGTCTAGTTTAATTTACAAACCTACAAAATAATTAAGTTCGTTTAAACTTACATCAAACTTGTTTTTCATTTCATTAGTTGTTTTAGATTTTATTATCTTTTACCATTAACAAACAATCATCCAGGTACAGAGTGGGCCATTTTCTACACCTTTAAGGGGAAACTTCTTCATCCAATTGAGATAGGCATAAACTGATGTCGGTGTCTGAGGCTTATTTTCAATACAATGGCGAAAACCGCATGGCGATATCCATTGTAGTGTCGGAGATACAGGGTGATTTTCGAATATCTGCATTTTAGAAAAATGTCTGTAAATTGTTTCTTGTTGGAAATTTTCAATTTCTGCAAAAACATTGCTTCAGCACTTTTTTACTCTATAGCTTTGTCATTCAGTTTAATGAACAACGCAATGGAGATAACCACATATCGTTATCTATTATAGTTTTAAAGATATAGGGTGATTCTGTAAAATCTTGATTTTTGAAAAATGTTTGTGGTTTGTTTCCTGTTAGGAATGGGCAAAAACCTCTTTGTAGCACATCTTCACGTAGAATCCAAAGTCGTTTTTAGACTGAGTATACAGGAAAAAAACGGATAAAATAGAAACATACAGGGCGTGCTATTTAAAAAAAGTAAGTGTGGTCCAATTCATTTTTGAAGTACCCCATATACTTAGTCTGAAAACTAGCCCATTCTGTACACTAACGCTAACTGTTGGTTAAAGTGTCCAATTGTGATGTACAGCGGTTGACAGAAACATTCTTATCGTATCAAAACGTGTTGTCAGTGAAAATTGTTGGGTCTTTCAAGATGTATTAATGGTGTAATAATCCATATCCATTACAAAGGGCTCAGACACAATTACACCGTCAGTGAAAATTTTTTAGTGTAATCGATTTCTTTGATGTGAGCAAACCCTATCGTACATAATCTTGCCATATCTTTCTATGTCACCATTGGTTTTTCATTTGACCTTAAAAATTCATTTTAAATCGACAATTCTTTTTGCTTCTGATAAATGCACTATTTTCCAAGTTTCATTTTTATTTAACGCTTGTAATTCTTCATTAATTGCAATGTTCTATTTGTCGGTATGTTTTGAAGTTGTCGCTTCTACATACGAATCGGGTATATCGCTCTTAACTATAGTCTAGTCACTTTAGACAAAAAATAGATATTAGATGGAAATAATTCATAAAGTTTTGATTTTTGGACAGTGAATCCTTGAAAACGTTAGAAATAAGAGCAAAAAAAGTTCCCACTCTAATCGTGGGTGAAATATCTCCTTTAGAACGTAAAACTACCCCTGGCGCGGACTCGCTTAGAGTTTTCTCATTTAACTTCTAAATAGTTGCTCGGACAACAAAATATCATAGGACTGAAAATATTTGCGATAAAATTTTGCATAAAATAGGTAATTCTTATAGAATTCTTGCAATTAGGGTTTAAAGTTAAGGAAAGTTTCGCGAGCAAAGGAAAAAATCGCTTTTGAACGCAAATAACTCCGGAAACCGTTGTTTCTACGAAAATAATGATAAGAACAAAAACATTTTTTGCAAAGTACATGTCTTACAATTTTTTATTTCATATTCTTCACCGACTTTTTACACTCTCTTTGCAAATATGCATTCCATAATTGGAACTAGTTTCTACACCACCTGTGAGGTAGAGTTGAATACATATTCACAATTTTTTTTAATGTTTGTCATTGACTTTTTGTTTTTCGATCTGTAATAAATATAATTACACCGATTTGTGACGTCATTATGCTGTATTACTATATTTTTTTTACGCATTTTGTATAATTTTATAATATTATAATAAGAATTAGCTTTATGGTATACGAGACTTTTTTATGCAAAATTTTATAGCAAATATTTTTAGTCCTATAATATTTCGTCGTCCGAGCAACGATTTAGAAGTTAAATGAGGAAAAAATCCGAATGAATCTGGGCCAGGGAATTAGAGTGAAAACTTTTTTTCCCCTTATTTCTAACCCTTTTGAAAAATTATTGTCAAAAAATTAAAATTATATAAATTATATTTTTTCAACGTCTAATTTGTCTAAACTCTCAACTTTGAAACCTAACTGGTAGAATTCTATAAAAATTAATATTATGGCAAATCAGACTTTTTATGCAAAATTTTATGGCCAATATTTTTAGTTCTATGATATTTTGTTGTCCGAGCAACTATTTAGAAGTTAAATGAGGAAAACTCCTAACGAGTCCGCTCTAGGGTTAGTTTCTCGTCCAAAACGAAACGTTTCACCGACGATTAAGATGGAAACTTTTTTCTTCTTTATTTCTAACTCTTTTGAAAATGTACTGTCGAAAAATCAAAGCTTTATAAATTATTATTTACGAAATGTCTAAAGTGAGTGAACTACTAGGTTAACTTCAAAATTCAAAGTCATTATACCGCCGATGTATTTTTAAATATTGACGTCGTCGTAAATCATACGTACAGATTTGTTGAACTGCATTTTCTCTATCAATCTCTTGCGTTTTCTACTTCTTCCTCATTGATAATTTTTTTTCGTTTTTCATCATTGCTAATTACCGGAACCAAAATCGTGTTTCTTCTAGGAGTTACAACTTCATTGTCTTCTTTGATGGTTACGTTCCGCAATATTTTAATTTTTTTTTTATCGGATCAAACAATCTATAATTTGTTGACGCGTTTTCATAAACGACCAAAACCATTTTCTTGCTTTTTGCATCTAGTTTTATCCGCAAACTTTCTGGTATATACATAAAAGCTTAACTGCCAAAAATTTTTAAATGACCTACGGTAGGTTATTTGTTTGTCTATTTTTCGTACGATGTCGAATTTGGTGTATTAACATTTGAGGCTTGATTTAATATATAAACGGCACAATATACTGCATCCGCCCATAAAAGTACTTTGTGTAACTCGTAACAATTTCACCGAATAACAGTATTTATTTTTGTATAATAGCACATAATTTTTAATGCAAATGTATAGTATCTGACTTATGCTTTATAAAATAAACTGCCTGATAACCCGTGCTGAGCTATCGTCTTTAAACAACACATAATACCAATAACCACTTATCGATACACAGGGGCGGACTTAAGAAGCCCATCCCCAAGGCGTTTTACAAGTATAGTTTATTTGCTGAAAAATGTAACACTTAGAAGGCGACCGATAGTTGTATTCAATATGCACCTGAAATGCAAAGTAAAAACCAGTTCTATACGGGCGAAAATTGGTTAAAACAAACCTTATGGAAATTTGACAACAACAGAATAATAAGTTTCAACTACCTAAGGGTCAGCGGTTCTCAATATTTTTTAGTATTTTATTTGTTACAAACAAAATTTGATTTATTAAAAGTCATAATGCATGCATCAATAAATAGATAAATTTTACCGCAAGTAAAGGATAATACAAAAAATACACAATAATATTTCAAAGCATACATTTAATATGTAATTAGGAACAAATATAATTAATTATTGCTACACTTGGATACTATTTAGAGATCGTTGTCACTATAACTAAAAGTAAAGTGATCTTCTTCTAAGTCACTATCCGTATTTACAGTCAAAATCAAAGGTCGCACATCGTCTATAATTTGTTCACGCTTGTAGGTGTCTTTGATTATTTCTTCTGTGTGAGTTACACAGCGATTCCACACGTTTGGAGTTATTTTAGTTAATGCGCCGTTCCAAGTTTTAAGCACGTCTTCTTCTTTTCCTGAAGTAGCGCCTATATGGTCGTCGTAAAACTTCTTCGCAATTCCCCACACCAATTCAATAGGATTGAAATGGCAATGATATGGCGGCAGACGCAGAACTTCTTGGCCGTACTTTAATGCCATTTCATCGACAACATATTTATTTACGGAACCTCGATGGTTTTCGTGCACTAATTGTAACAACTCAGCCTTGAACATCATAGTATCTAATTGTATGTTTTTACTTTTTAACCACACTCTAATATCGTCTTTGGTTGAAGAAGCTGTCGGACGCTTTTTACTTTTGCGTGTGTGGTAGGATGCGTTATCAAGAACAATGATTGACGGCTGTTTAAGATTTTGTGAGATGCATTCCTCAAAATACTTTTCAAACAATACCGAATTTATATTATCGTGGTAATCTGCGGATTTCTTGGTACTAGAAAGTATTAAACTGCCCCCTTTTATAAAACTATTTCGGCCACCAGCATGGACAATAATATAACGTTTACCATCGGAAGCTTTAGTAGGTTACTTTAAACTTTTAACACTGTCATCTTGCCAACTACGTTTACTTGCACCTCTACTAAAAATCCATGTTTTGTCTAAAAAGACGAACTCGTGTGGAATTTTGGACTGTAGATTTTTTAAGTACTTTCTCAAAAATACATTACGCATGGAAACCACATGGGATTGCTCGCATAAACCACGTCTGTTATCGGTCTGCTTCAATTTAAAACCCATTTCCTTCAGTAGAAGGCATAAGCTTGATCTGCCAATATCGCAAACATATTTTAATTTTAATATGGTTAACAATGTATCCAGAGTTATATGCTCTTTATTTGCATACATATCATAAATCAAGACTCGGATGGTTTTCTCTGTGGTCTCTGGTAAGTTCGTTGTACATTTATTAGGCCGGCGATATGTAATTCTCTTTAAATCACTTGCACTTTCTCGCATAGAACATGTCCTCGCCACTGTTTGTCTGCTTACTTGTAGCGCATCCGCTGTTCTTTGCTGAACAGCCATTACTAAAGTAAGTGGCGCACCATGATTTTCTCCTTTTCAAAATAATCGTACACATTCAACAAAATTTTACGTTTAGCTTCAGTAGCATCCATTGCGCACGGGTTCCATACGAAAATAAGCTGGCGCAGTGATTATATTGCAATATATATTTGGAAAAACTTTCCTTTCATTATTCCACTAATTGGATTTTAATGGATTTCCTAAATTCTTCGTAGTCTATTAACATCATTTACGGAATTCCTTCATTATTTGTGAGCAATAATTAATTATATTTGTTCCTAATTACATATTAAAAGTAGGCTTTGAAATCTTATTATGTATTTTTTGTATTATCCTTTACTTATGGTAAAATTTATCTATTTATTGATGCATGCATTATGACTTTTAATAAATCAAATTTTGTTTGTAACAAATAAAATACTAAAAAATATTGAGAACCGCTGACCCTTAGGTAGTTGAAACTTATTGTTCTATTGATATCAAATTTCCATAAGGTTTGTTTTAACCAACTTCCGCTCGTATAGAACTGGTTTTCACTTTGCATTTCAGGTGCATATTGAATACAACTATCGGTCGCCTTCTAAGTGGATTTTATTTTACGACTTAATCTCTTATGTTACATTTTTCAGCAAATAAACTATAGGCATTAAGTTTGGACATCTTTTAAATGTTTATAATATTTCAGGTAAATTTTTATTGTATTAAAATACCGACGCAAGACACTTTAACCAGTTTCGTATTGAGACTAGTTGCAAATAATTATCTTTTCATTATTCAACGATGACACTAAGTCATATTCACCGATGTTTTTAAATCTGTCTTTAAAACTAGTTTTAGTAAAAGTTACTCCTAACCATGTCTCAGATTGCAATTAAATTTGTTTTTAAATACTGTGACTTCGTAGTTACTAAAGTAATTTTTTAGTATAAATGTAGAGATAAATAGTTCAAATTTAAAACTAGTTTTAAAACTACTTCTAAAAATACTTTTAAGATTTAAAAGGGCTATTGTATCTAATTTATATATTTATTAACCCTGTTGTTACCTATTAATTTTATTTATTTGATGTAATGTGTTGATCGGTGTTAAACTTTCTACTTATCTCTGATTCCTTTATTCCATTTTGAAGTATTTTGTTACTGTAATACCTGTATACAACGAAATATAATCACTTTAAGTAATTACTTTAACGACCTTCATCGCTTAAGCGCAGTTGTCTAAATACGTTTTAGGACGACCCGTTCCAATTATTCCCATTCTCATAAAATGAATTCTAAAACAACTAATTAATTTGTCCGAATCTAATTAATTACAATGCAGATTCGATAAAAAAATCCCTTTGTTAGTGGTTGCTACAAACATTGTTTAATTATTATTTTATACTTATATTAGTTTAAAGCCTAATTTTTTCATCTCCAGTTAATTTTATCTGTCGGTTAATCATCTTTGAAACGCGGTTTTCTAAAAATTTGATATTGGCTCAATGATGTGTTTCCATAGTAGTTAACCGACTGATAAAGTTAACTGGAGGAGAAAAAATCAGGCCTTAAACTAATATAAATTAAAAAAAGTTGAGTATTGAGTAATCGTGCAATCTTGTATGGTTTAATAAAAATATAAATTGAATGCAACGTTCTTAATAAACAAGTAATAATTCTTTGTTTACTGCACCTTACTATACGTATTTTGAAAATCGTTGTTTATATAAAGCGGAATTGCACCTATTTCAATACGAAACTGAATGATTATAAACATTTAAAGGATGTCAAAACTAAATATCTACTTTTTAAACGCCTTGGGGATGGGCTTCTTTAAAGTCCTCGGGTGTACACTCATGGGTCTACACAAACCGGTGTAGATTAATTCACCCTGTTTCAAATTTTTTATCTATACGTTTTTAAACGCTAACTTATGTTGTTTACCGTAAAGGCATCCTTTGCACACAAAATTGTGGTCCTTATAACTTAAATTTATACCGGTAATAAGTTCCATTTGTACCATTTCATTTATCGTTTTCATATTTAAATTTCCCGAACGTTTATGCTACATTTTCAACCTATCGATTGTTCTTAAATTACTTTCAGAATTTTACTGATCAAAATAATAGATTATATAAGTTATTACTGTTGCAAATAGAACAAGCATTTAACATCGTGTCCTCGAAAATGTTTGTTTTTTTATTTTCTTTTCGTCTTAAATTATCACTTTAACTAATTTTTTATCTTCAACATTGAATGCCAAATAAAAGCAATTGGTGTTATTAATTTTAAAAGTTGAATAAGTTTTTGTATAATATTTTCTTAACATCACAATAACTTCAAAAATATCGCTCCGGCGATAACTTGAGGTTGTCCTTGTCTTATCCGGAATGGCTAGTCATTTGTCGCCTTATAAAACTCCAATTCAATAACAAAATGTAATTAACAACAAATGGAAGAAAACTAAAAAACACGTATATAACACTTGGAAAACAAAGAGAGAGAAAACATACCTGCGATTAACAGCTTCCCAAAAAATTATATATTAAACAAAATTTTGATTTTAATTAATTATTATTTTTATTGCTGGTTGGTAAAGTTTTTCTTTTTTGCAAGTCAAATACTCAATTGCAATCTTTTACAAATCCAAATAATTCGGTTAACTTTTACCAAAAGTACAACTATCAATGCAAAAATAGCATTTTCAGTTTTGTATCAATTTTTAACGACCTCTAAAATATAACGAATTTGATAATAATTTCCAAATAAAACGTGTAAAATGGGATGCATAATCTACAATGCTAAAATCGTTAAATAAATTGTTACAAAAGTTAATAAATGTTGTCTTAAAATATCGAGTAGAATTCAAATTTTTGCATAAAAACATTACATACTATTTAAAATGAGGAAGTTTAAGTCAACCGGTTTAACCGAAAGTGCTGCAACCGTGTTATTATTTTCGTTAAATAGAGGACCTCTGAAACGCCCTGTACGCAAATTTTTAGTTTCAATTTATTTATAGTTTCACCATAACGTCTAATAAGCCACTCACCGTGAAGCCCCTGTATACATACGCCGTTGAAGTACATATTTACAAGTTCAAATATTTTTGCAGTGTTCCTACACCTAAAAAAAAATGCTTTGCCAAAACGATCTAATTCACCATTGAACACGGTTTTGACAAAAAACTAGACAGGTTTATGCTAATTATTTGGGACACCATGGAATCACTTACATTGCAATACCGTAACTGCAATGTAAAGAATCATATAAACATAAATAACGTTTAACAGTAATCAAAGCAAACGATGGAAGCTAATGCCACCTATAGTGTTTATGCTTTACACCAAACGGAAGCTAAGGAATTGTCATTCACAAAAGTCTAATGCTTGGTATTTTATTTTCGTTACAAATCATATAATGTTCATTATGCGTATTTATAATTGAACGGACGCTGGCATTTATGTAAGCACCCTGTGCAACAAAATCATCAAAGTCAAAGTGGTGAAGTAATTCCAACGCTTAACAAGCAACCAAATTCAAATCATAATTTGCCAACTGGTAAAAGCAACGACCAAAGGAACTGAATAAAAATCTCTAGCTAATGTACAGCAAGGTGGATTAAGTGCGTAAGTAATGTTCACATATTAATAATATTTAAGGTTTTTAAATCGCTGTTGATTGGATCCACCTGATTAAATTAAAATTAAAAAAATGGTTAGTACTACTGAAAAAATTAAGAGTTGGTAACACATTTCATTAGCATTTTATGATCGCGTTTAATTTCAAGAACCATTTATGTAATACTAGATCACGTATTTATAAAATAAATGTGTTTGCAAAGGTCATTGCACAATTTGTATTTAAATTATTTGTTAACGATTTTATAATTCGATTTATTAAAGTAATTCATGTTTTTTGTATATTTTGAACTAAATTCTGAAAGACCCCTTCAAAAAGAATAAAAATAGTTGTTGGAAATACTCTTGCACAAACAATAAACTTAAACAAATATTTCTAACAGAATTAATGTTAGTATTCTATGTATACAATTCTTTCAAATACCTTGGGGCAATGTTATATCCTTACATAATTATTTAATACCAATCGTTTATATTTAAGTTTTGTTCCTACAACCAAATCGATAAAACGAACACAATCAATCAAGCGCAAGTGTTAAACAACTAGAAGTATAGAGGTGAAAAATTTTTTTTCATGCCATTTATTGTCGAGGAGGGTTTTCTTCTGCAGTTATTATTATACTTAATTAAAGTTTTTGACTATAACTTGGCAAGACTGCGACGTCATAGAGAAGGATTTTCTTTTACCGGTTTTTATTACGTCATGATTTATGAAAAGTCGTTTTAATGCCAAAACAAAATTTTCTGCTTTCATTACCATACTAACTATATGCAGTCCTAAGTTATGATATGACATCCTAGATAATTGATAACTTTGTCACTTGTTTTACTCTTTGATTTTAATTGTGACCGTAAATCAAGACTTCAATTGTGTTCTAAACATCATTCGATCTTTTCAATAGCTGCGTTTATCTTTCTCTTGATCATTTCGCTGTTGATGTCCCTAGCCAGCAAAGCCAAATCGTCAACAAAAGCTTATAGTTTAACATAATATTGTACACAATGTTCCACAAAGTGAGACACAGAGTTGACCCTTGTGGGACTCCACCAGTGATTTTAAATTCTGCAGTTTTTTCGGACCATGGCGTTAACAATGCTTTTCCAGGAAACCTCGTTAAAAGCATTTTTTATATTTTATGTCAAGAGTAATTAATATTACAAAAATAGAAACTTTATACACTTCGTGGGTTTGTTAGTAATGTCAAAATTGTTTGATGGAGCACCCTTTCCGAAAACCAAATAAGCTTTCAGAAATGCCGCTACTACTACTCAGGTCATCGACCACTTTCTTGTTTAAGATTCTTTCATATAATTTCCTTGTCGTGTTGATAAGGCTGATTCGACGATAAGCTGAGGTTTCAACGTACACCGATTTCTTTTCCATCAGTATGAGAGTAGCAATTTTTCAGGCGTTTGGAAACACGTGGCTTTGCAGTAATTTGTAGGTACATGGTAAAATTGCCTCGGGTGATTTATTGGCTAGATTTTTGATACGTTTTAAAGGAATCTTGTCAAGTCTCTGTGCTTTTTTTTCTGATTTTGGTAGCAATTTGTACAAATTTACAACATGTTAGAAGAGGTACAGTGTTTAAAAAAATATGTCTGGTCTAGGTTATTCGTTGTAGCATGGAAACAAGTAATTTTGGCACGTTATGAGGCATATTTTTTTGTCAAATTGGTAGACAACAGATTTTCATTAAACAACCCAAATTTACTCGTGAAAATAAAATACACATTCAATTATAACTGAAAATACAGAACTTAATATTCACTAATAAATAAATAAATTTAATGTTACGAATTACTCTATTTACTTTATACGTACAGTACATATTTATTAGTAAATACCTTTTAACCCTGATATACACAAAAAACGTTGCTTCAATAAATATGATATGTATACTTGGCAAAAATTAGATATGTAATGAAATAAAGTGCAAATAAGTAAATGTAATACATACATCATGTCGTTAATAAAACAACTTCAAAGACCTGAAAATGCTTTGAATGTGTCACCGTTGAAAAAATGCGTTGAACACTTATGTGCCCTCTAAGCATACAAATTCCTCGTGAACACAAACACTTTGTACGCATTTCCTAATAATCAGCCAGTTAAAAATATGTGCGTTTATATAAAAGCTAACTTTGTTTCGAAGATTTTTATAACTAAATATAAACTGAATTAATACAATGAAATATCTACTTTAGTAAATATTTTGTTCAGTTTTATGAGAAGTAAATCAATAATTTATAATTTTTTAATGTTTTTGTTTTAGTAGTGCAAGAGTCATGTGGCACTAAAAACAAGTGTCCTTAATTACAAAAATGTATAGGATTTATTAGGCGTTCATATGAAATTTAATGAAGTAAAAAAATGTTTTGTCTAATTTAAACCAACCTTTAAAGTGCTATACAAAAACAATCCTTAATAGTAAAAATTATCGAAATTTTTCCAAAAACGTTTAACTAATTCATCATAGAACAAGGTAAAGTTTCAAGTAGGCACAAATCCGACCGCAATAGAAAACTCAGTCACCCATATTCCGGAAAAACATTCAAGCCATAATAAACGAATACAGGAATTTTAAAGATATAAAGCACACAAATGAATTTAACATATTATCGATATTTGTGTAATTTGTTTAATTAACCTTGTCACCTCTTTATGGTGAAAAATTGTTTTTTTTTTGTAAGCGCATATTATTTTGGTCCGGTTATGCTCTTTTGATTTGAATTAGACTATAGTTACAACGTATTTCATTTATATTGTAGTACACGTGGGTTCAGAGTCAAGTTTGTTGGAATATTGTTTTTGGTCATTTGATAGTTTTCTTAATTTAGTTTGCGTTTAGTGTGCTGGATCAAGGGTGTCTTTGTTTTCTTCTACGAATTACAGTCGGTTTTGGCCGACGTTATCAGTTAAATTAACGATATGTTTGTTTAAAAGAGAAATAACACACGGCTTTGCGCCCACGGTCGTAAATTCTAAGTAAGCGGTTTTGTTTGTTAATTCTAAGAAAATTGTAACGCTGTAATTTTTTTGTAACGTTGGTGGTGTGGAAAACAACCAATGAGAGGGGTGACGCTTTCTTACCCGATGTTAGGTTTTTAGTTAGTTCTTAGGTAGACTCACGACGAACAACATGTAACCAAATAGTGCGAATTAATGTTGTTTAATTAATATTAATACAACCGCCTAAGTATCGTTAAACGCTGAGTAATGTAAGTTTAAACGCAAACTTTTCGAGAGCGCGAGTGAAAATTACGTTTGATGTGTATCCACAAAAAGGAAGATATTTGCGGATGGTGAACAATCTCTTGTGCACACAAAATTAATTAAGAAGCATGCGAATTATGGGCATGTTAGACAAGACTTCGGATTAAAATCTATGGTTCCTGGTGGATGATTTTGGAAATAAATGGATCCAAGTGGATTAATTTGCAATAAATGGACCATCTTCCGCATTTTAGATTAGAAGAAAAAAGACAGTTAACATAAGTACTTTACGTTTCTTCGGAGGCGGTCGCGTTGAACAAATTCGTGTGCGCGAATATAAGTTAGAGTAGGTCGCGTAAGTAGGTTAGATTGTGAAACATATTGTAATAAGTTATCGGCGGTTCCATTTGTATGGGCCCCATGTACTGCATTATCGTTTAGTATTAGGGGCGTCGTATGCAATTAGATTTAGGACTCCGGGCATTTCCCCGTGTACTTGTTTGTATTTTGTTTATTTTTGTTTAAACGTTAATAGAGAGAACCGTTAGTGTGAATTTTCTCTATTATTACCGTAAGTATTTGCTTTTCTCCCTTGTCTTTAGTGAGCATTTGTCTAAACAATTAAAAGATTAGGGTGGCGCCTGGTAACACCGACTGTGACCTAAGGTATGGACTTTTAGCTTTCAAAAATGAGTAAGAGACAAATCCTAACCCACCCCATGCCGCTAGCTAGCCGGCATATTCGTTTGCTACCAATTTGATTTTCAAATTTCGTGGTGTAACAACCTTAGTTAATTGTCTTCGTAAATATTTAGGATGTCTAGAAAAACTTTAAGCACTACTTAGCATTTTAGACAACTATTAAAATATTATAATATACTTTACCTTTTATTTGAATAAATTCAGCAAAAAAATGTTTCACAAAATTCTTACAGTACACTACTTTGAAGTACCAATTCTACTTAATCGCTTTCTATCAAAATCCATCGTACAAAGTTTTATATAAATTATATGTGTGATATCTAAAATATTGTGTACATGACAGATATGTAACTTCCATCACTATAGTTTACAAATAAATGTGAAGTGTTAGTGTAACCAAATTTCAACCACAAAAAGATCAAAACCAAAACTGAAATAGCCTTTGTATATTACAATAAACACGCACGTGCCAGTGCCAAAAACAAGTACAATGTGTGATAATATTTACTTTGTCGCAGTTATAAAAAGTTAATATGCAGAATAACACGTAAATTTTAGAACAATTCCTCACCAATATTACTCATAGACCTGAAAACGTTTTTCCATAAGATTAGATGTATTATTTTAACAACTAGAATAGAACATTAAATTATTAAACAATTAAAAGAGCGCCTTAAAACAAAACTCAAAATTTTAATGAAATAAGGATAATAAACACTTTAAATTAAGAAAAAAACAAATATGAATGAATATGGGATGATCCATTTATACAAGGTGTCCCCAAAATGTGTGGACATCACTTAACCACAGATTTCTAGGCTCAAAATAAGATGATTTAACTCAACTTACCTATATCCAAAAGTGGTTCGTCTAGCCAGTATTCTGATTCAAAGTTCAAAAGAAATTTTTTATTTTGCTAATAACAAAAGAATAGTTTTCTCGATTTTGATGACATTTGGTATTGCATTCCTTACAGATGTAGGTCATCTTCTAAGGTGAAACAATACAGCAACATATTTTGTTAGATAGACAGATAAAGTAAAACAAGTTTATGTGATAATAATAAGTGTTTAAAATTTATTTTAATAAAAATTAATAAAATAAGTTGTTATTTATAACTTTTTATTGATTATAACTGTATGATGTGTATTATGAAAACACTTCGGTGGACGAATTGGTTAAATCGTTGTAGGGTATTGCTTTGCTAAGAAAACCCGGTTCGATTCCAATAATTACCGTATTTTTTTAATTAACATTAGGATTTTTGTGATTAGAAGTTCAAAATTTAAACTGATTTTATAAAACATAATTACAACATTATCGATAAACTAAAAATAAAAGTTACGGAAGATAGAATAAAAAAACTCATGGTTTTGTAGTGTAAATTCCTACCCAAACATTTTTTTTATTTATTTTATTTTATTTAGAATACACCCACCAACAGCAAACAGGCCAATTCAAGATAGAGATCAATACATATCTGACAATACAAAAAGTAGGTACAATATGAAGACATAATCACAATACAACTCATAATTATAGTTCTACACTAAAACATAACACAGATAAAACGAAATGCGATTACAAGCACATTACTATTACAATAAAACAAAAACAAAGATATCTCAGCTGAGAACACAAAGTTTATTCCGCCAATAGCGCAGCACGTTTGATTTCAGACTCAGATGTATTGAAGGGGTCCACCGAAGACGACATCCGGCAAAAGCATTCGCAGAGTCAACAGAGAGCTGAAAACTTTAGTAAACAGGTACGGGGAGTCTTAAGAAAGAAGATATTAGAATAACGAGCGGCACATGAAATGGTAATCTCTCAAGAAGATCCCGGCAATCAACAACGGAGTGAACCAATAATGCGTCAGACACTTGCCTACGTTTAGCAAAACTAAATATACACCAAATCTTTTAAGCAAACGAGCCTGCGGACAACCTTGCGTTGGACAAACGCCATCAATCCGAAACCACAAACATTTCAAAGAGCTACGCTGGATCCACTCAATACTATAACAGAAGACCACACCGGAAAAGTGTACTTAAGAATAGGTCAAACAAGAGAGTTGAAAAAAAGGAACAGAGTATCCTGATTATTGAAATCGTTTGAGTTTCTCTATATAAAACCGAGAGTCTTACTTGCTCTTGACGTTGTATTGTTAATATGCATGTTGAAAGAAAAGGTATGATCAAAAGTTACTCCCAAATCACAGAAACTGTCACTCCTGAGTAGTGGTGTATCTGCAATGGAGTATTGAAAAGATATAGAGGCACAACCGTGTGTATAAGATACAAATTTGCCTTTTTGAATATTCAAATTCAAACCATTTAATAAACACCAGAATATTAACCGATCAAAGTCTTCCTGCATAACTAGGGCATCAGAGAGAGTAGTGACACAAGGGTACAACTTCATGTCATCGGCATACAGCAAACATCTTGATTTAAAAATCTTGGTAATATCATTAATAAATATTATAATCAACAAAGGTCTAAGTACGGCGCCTTGAGAAACACCAGACGGAACGTGAAACACAGTAGATCGGAAACTAGAGATCCCAAAAAATTAACGACGACTGTTGAGATAGTTTGCCAGTAGACGGACCAAATAAAGTGACAGACCAAAGATTTAAGCCTAGATATAAGCAATCGGTAATCAAGACGATTAAACGTCTTACTGAAATTAGTATACACGACGTCGACCTGGAACCCAAAATCCAAAAACTCAGCAATATACTCAAATATTATCAACAGGTTCGTTACAGTCGATCTACCTGACACAAAACCATGTTGAAGCGGTGATACCCGATAAAACACCTGCCTAGAAAGCAGGTCATAAAGACAAAATTTGAATAGCTTACATATTATACTTATAATTGCTATGAATCTGTAATTACTTACTTGGACTTGTCTCCAGATTTAAATATTGTAATTATACGTGAAACCTTCCATTTCTCTGGAAAAAGTAATATCCTCAACCGTCCGTTAAAAACATGCAACAAAGGTCGTGAAATTTTTTTGGGTCATTTAAACAAAAAGCGGTTTGCATAATCATCTAAATTCGTGCCTATTCAGAATTCTCTAATGTAGAAACTAACGGCACTCCACATCTACCGATAACAAGCCAATTAACTTAAAAATACATTTGGGAGATGACCACACTGTAACAGGTCCCAGCGGCATACAAGTTGCCAAGAAAATAGGTGAACGGGGATTGCATACACTTGCATATGATGGGTTGAACTATATTGTTGGTTTTATTAGCTATCAATTGAAAGAACCTACTCTTAAATCTACAGGGGATACTCTATTCACTTGGGTTAATCACTTGAGTCAAGGTGGTTTAAGTAAACCCTCAAACATTTTTATGTCATATATAAAAAAACTAGAAGAAATTTTTTCGTCAGTAAATAGAGACTCCTTACCTGTGAGGAAAAAGTATACAGAAAGAAAACTGATAATGTGCTTCTAGAATTTTATAATAACAATTGATGTTGCTCAGTAAAATTTAATTTTAAATCTGTTGATGAAGATAAAATTGAAACCATAATCAATTCAATGAAAACTACTGCAATAGGTTCAGGCGATATAAGTGTGCGTATAATTAAAGTATGTTTACCTTATGTTTTACCATTTATTTGTCACATTATTAATGTCTGTCTGCATGATGTTGTTTTTCCTGTAATGTGGAAAAATGCATTAATCACACTTGTTCCAAAAAAATAGTAAACCCGAAAATGTTCAGCACATGCGGCCAATTAGGGTTTTACCGGTGCTTTCGAAAATTCTAGAAAGAATGATGAATGAGCAAATTAGATTATCTTAATGAATTCAATATTGTACTTGTTAAATCAATCTGGATTCCAGATATTACAGATGTTGTAATAGCCAACAACGACCTTCAAAACTTAACGCTTCTTGTTCTATTAGACTACAGTAAAGCATTTGATAGGCTAGACTATGACTTGCTTTTATCTATTCTTCATTAATAATTTTTGAAAATTACCTTAGAGACAGAACCCAGTCAGTAAAACTTCTAGATAAAATTTCAACATCATTAAATGTTACTTCGGGAGTACCACAAGGTTCTATTCTAGGTCCACTACTAAATATCATTTACACATTAAATTTAACTATAGTTTTAAAGTACAGTAGATGTCACCAATACGCTGATGATACGCAAATTTATTTATCTTTCAAACCTGAAAACACCGAAAGTGCATGCAACCAATTGAATGATGATATTTGTAGTATAATACAAAAATCTTATATACATTCTCTCTCTGTTAATGCTAATAAAACACAAGCCATTCTATTTGGTCCAATAATAATAAAACAAAGAGTGTTACCACATATCTCCATCTCCATTAATTATCAGTAAGTGGTC
Source organism: Abscondita cerata (assembly GCA_030710515.1). NCBI lineage: Eukaryota > Metazoa > Arthropoda > Insecta > Coleoptera > Lampyridae > Abscondita > Abscondita cerata. The sequence continues at coordinate 54,370 of JALBCR010001801.1, read as the reverse complement.
CCTGTCAATACCGTGAAAAATGTATGTTTAACAATTGATGATAAACTCCGTTTTTTACTGCAAGTTTCAAAAGCTGTTAAAGTGGCATTTTTAAAAATAAAATCGGTATAGACTTTTACTAAGGAAAGTAAAATTACTTTATGTGAAGCGCTTGTATTATCGCATTTAAACTATTGTGACGTTGTATATAGTTTGTTTTTAAATGTATTTGATACAAAAAATGATTGCAACGTATTCAAAACTCTTGTCTACGATTTATTTATGGAATTCGTAAACATATGCACATATCTCACAAACTTAATGATGCTCAGTGGTTAAATATACACAACAGACAATTACTTCACTCTGCTTGCACTATCCACAAAATCATATATGAAGATTGTCTCAAATACTTGTCCAGAAAGATAACATACAGATCCGCTGTCCATCACGTTAACGATCGCTCTAGGGGTCTATTGACTAATCCCAAACATTACACTGAAAAGTTTAAATCTGCTTGTAGGTACAGAGTCACTTATATCGGGTTCTTCTTTTTCAATTACACATTCTATGTTCTATGTGTAATTACAAAAGAAAAATGTCATATCCTAGGTAACGTGATAAAAAAATAATTATAATTTTAAAAAATTAAGTATGCAAGGGTCAATATTACAAACATTTTATGTCAACTTATTTTTACTATTGAGCTTTTATTATTTAATTACTAGTGAAATACATAATGAACAGGTATAATAACGAAGATAAAGTGACAATGCTTATGTGGTACCAACAAAATCGTAGCTTGAGAAACGTTCGGAACATGTTTTCGGTCTACTACCCTGAAAGACCTATACCTTGTGTGAAAACCATTTTCAATATTTTTAACAAATTCAAAAGAGATGGTTGTGTTAACTGGTCATAGAAGAAAAAGCAAAACCAATCATATTCTAACCAAAGAAATTAAAATAAATATCCTCGTTATGTTGAGGATCGGTCTACAAGAACACTTTTAAATATGGCTAAACATTTTGAAATTTTGTATAGCTCTATAAAATTTCAAATCATCAACTTGCTGAGGAAGATAAAATAAAGCGTACTGATTTTCGCAAAACAATGTTCAATTCGTTGAATGAAAATGAAGAAATGTTAAGTAATATATTTTCCTTTACTGTCAATGGGGAAGTCAACCCTCAGAATTTCCGGTTTGTACTAATCCTTTATTTTTTCATCAAAAAATCACAAATGTCCCTTTTATTAATCCAGATACTAGTCCTGTACCAATCCTCATATCTAAAACTTAACTCGGACACAGTACCCCCGAAAGGTTAATGTTTGGCTAGGATGCGTAAATAACTTTCTTATTGGCCCATTTTTTATCGATAGAAATTTAACAGCTGTAAAGTTTTTGGATTTATTGCAGAGTACATAATTCCAGCAATTGAAAGACTTAATATTATTAAATCCTGGCGGCAAATAAATGGTGCTCCGGCACATTCGACGAATACAATAAGAAACTTTTTAAACTACACTTTTGAAAGACGCTGGATTGGAAAATTTGGTCCTATTTAGTGGCCACCCCGATCAGCAAACTTAGCTCCAAATAATTTTTTTTATGAGATAATCTATAATAATGTACCCATTCAAAACTTAGACAAATTAAAAGATTGTATACGCACTGCATGTAATGAAATGAATCCAGTTTGTTCAAAATTGTTTACGTTGCTTTCAAGACCGCTTAGTTTATTGTCCAAAAGACAAAGTGGACATTTTGAGTATTTATTAGGTCATTAAAGCAATGAGTACCTATTAAATGTTGTTAAAGTTCATTGATAAAATGTTAATTTACTAACCTTGTTTTCATTAGTTATTTGTTTGCATTAATAAATTATTGTTTGTTTGCGATTTGCGTTAATAATTTATAAAGAATTTACATCCAGATAAAAAAAATAAATAATTATAACCCAACTTGTGCAGATTTGTGCAAATATAACGTGGTAAAACTGGTTGCCTATATCGCACCAATGATTTGATTTTTTTTATTTAAATGTACACATAGGGTAAATGAGAGAGAAGAACCCGGTATATGTATAATAAAGTTCCAGAAAAATTTAAGAAGAAGAATATTGATTAAAAAGAACTATAAAAATTTACTACTCAACCTACAATAATCAGTTTCTTATTTTTATTTTTTCTTCATTACTTCATATATTAAATTTTTTACAGTTTAATTTGGTCAAAAAAATTCACCATTTTTTACTAACAATTACTAATTAATTTAGTTGTTATCGATTTTGGTATTATGGACTTGCATTGATATTAACCTACACCTATTCTCCGTTATCAAACTTTGAGAATTTTTGTTTTAGTTTTTAAGTGCAGATAAAGGTTAAGCGGTAGAGCAGCCTTTGGCTGAACTTAGTTTTTTTCTATTGGTTAATGTTTGTATATGTATATTTATAAATAATATCTATTCGAGGAAAATAAAATCATTTATTATTAGTATTATTATTATTATTATTATGTTGTACGTTGTAACGTAACTCCGTCTCTAGTTGGGAGAAAAACTACTCAGCCTAGGAAACAGAAATTAGGGATTTATTGCATGCTAATTTGTTCAAAAAGATTGAAAACTTTGTATTCAAATTATTTGAGCAAATAAAAAAATCAAACTCAAAATATTTCCTCCCACAGTTTTATCTATAAAACATAAACGTTAAAATTAAGCAGTCTTTACAAAGGATTTGTAAAATATATAACATCCTCTTAAATTAACAGAATGTATTGCAAAAATGTTTTACCATTTAGGTAGTATTAGTATATACAGGGTGGTCACTTTTAAGAAGCTCACAATTGGGATATTTTTAACGGTGGGAGATACAGCATCGGTTAAATTAGAGAAAAGTCGCACATTTTAACCACTTTTACGAATTAAAGAAAAGTAAGATATTCACACTCAGTCTCAAGTTATGACAAAAAAACTTATTATTTATTAATAAAAATCAATTATCTAATATGGCGCCCATAAGAGAAAACAAAAGTAACCGTTAAAAAATCAACTTTTGAGTGAACCTACAAAAGTTTTGATAGTCTTATTAAAAAGCAGCTGGCCAAAAATGTAAATCTAGTAAGTTTCATAAAAATTGTTAAATATGTAAAAAGTTATAACAGAAAGAGAAAAATTACAATTTTCAATTTTTTTGTCATAAATTGAGAATGAGTGAGAATATCTTACTTTTATTTTTTAATTCTTAAAAGTGGTTAAAATGTGCGACTTTTCTCTAATTTAACCGATGCTGTATTTCCCATCGCTTAGAATATCCCAATGGTGAGCTTCTTGAAAGTGACCACCCTGTATAGTAACTATTAAAACAAATTTTCCTTCTTATAGGAGATGTTTAGAGCGGGTGGTTTAAGTAAACACCACCTTAATTTTTCCGCCAACGCGACGCTTTGATTGTTAAACAATGATAATGAACATGGTGTCTTCTTAAACCATTACCTTTGAACACCTCCTATAAAAAAATTGAAATAATTTGGAAACTACAAAAAAATACCCAACCATAAAAGAGATCATCGTATAAGTAAGAGTAACGTGAAACTTACAATTATTGTCGGCGTGTTCGCACTTATTAAAGACAAATTTACCTTTCATAATGGTATCAAGAATTCTTTAATTGGGTATGTTGGTAGAATTTTTTTTCCTGATTCATCAAAGAAATTAAACTTACAAAGAATGCATTTTTTTTAAAACGAAACCAGCCACATCTTAACTTATACAGGGTAGTCCGAATTGATTGTAGGAGACTTAAAGGGTAAAAAATACATCCAAAATAAAGGACGAAGTGTTATATAAACTATGGTCAAAAAATGCCTTCTAGCGGAACTAGCCACCCCTAAAGGTGCTCCCCAAAAACCAGTTTTTTATTTTTATTTCATAAACAAAAAAAGTCTAGAAATTTTTCAATTTTTGAAAAAATCTGGACAGATACGGAGACCGTTAAAAAGTTTGACAAGTTTAAATTTTGTTAAGTTGTAACTTAAGGATATTTTGATGCAGCTCATATCATAGCCCATACTTTTTGCTTAGAAAACCTTCTCTTGACGTTTCGTTATATTTTGGTAGTTTTTGAGATATCGTAATTTTTATAAACTAATACATGATGAAAAAAATTGCGTTAGAAACCAAATTTCATTTTTTAACTTTAAAATTACAAAGATTTAAATAAAAAAAAGACAAAATTAAATTAATATTAAATTGAATTATCACAAGGCTTGTGCATGCCATTGGCATCAATGCATTTTTTACATCTCCCCGCTAGGGGGCACTTTTAGTCCATAGTTTATATAACACTTCGGCTTTTATTTTTGATGTACTTTCTACCCTTTAAGTTTCCTACAATCATTTCGGACCACCCTGTATATTTTGCTTATCACCTCGATTCTTTGTTCAAGTTGCTAGGACAGATTCAATGCGAAAATCGACCTTTCTCAAATTCGTCTCGCATTAAAACGGCTCGAGATATTTTCGCTTTAAAAAAAGTTTCGAGTTTACGAAAGATGTGTCTTTATTTTTCGATTTTGTAGGAGGGCATATTTAAGGTTAAAAAAATGTTAAAAATAGTCAACAAAATTTCAAACAAATTAAGTCGTAATTTGACCACAACTCGCTTATTTTTGGACCAAATTTTAAAATTCAAAAAGAATCTTACGCAAATAAAGAAATAAACATTTTTTTACCTTGCGTGTTTTCAAAAGTTATAAACAAAAAACTTTTCCAAAAAATTTCAATCGAAAACTAAAGGTTATCCAAAGGTAAATTGATTTCTTGCTATTTATTTATATTAGCTGCAATATTTCCATTAAGCTCGGTTAATATAGTTTCCAAATTATTATATTTGACCGTCATTGCTTCAAATCTAATATTCATAGAGGAAATAATAGTTTCCGTTTGAGCTTGACATATTAACTTTATAGTCTAAAAGCCAGTAAACAACTGATGACACATAATTTAGGAAAGCCTTAAATTTTTTCAGTGACTCAGTTGTACCTACCGTACATGAGATTGTAGTAAATTGAGCGCGGTCGCGGTAGACTTAACGTCGCTAAAAAGTATTTTAGGACGATTGGTGTGTCAAAATATATTATTATACGTGCTCAAAACCAAAAGAGCAGATGATTCCCATGGTTATGACGTTGTGGCAGAAGATTTAAAAATTAAAAATTTTTTTTTTCAAAAGTATTTTAGGAATTTTGAAATTTATATATGTTATTTTTAACAGTATTAAACGCTTACATTTTTCAAGGCAGAAGGATCTGTCGGTTACTTTGGCCTGGCATACAGCAAATGAGTTTCTCTCGCGCGACAATACCTGTGTGTAGTAGATGTGTCGTATATGGAATAAAGAGAAATATAAAATAAAGAAAAGTTCTCTCTTTGTTTATTATAATCTGCTACTGTCGTATTATTTCTCGTTTAGACTTTTTTTTTCAGCCGCCTCATGGTCATTATTGGAACTAGTTTGTGGTCTGTGTTTGCGTACACCTGTTTCCCTTAACGATAGCAGGTCGGCATAGCAACCGGATGTTATTATCCGCAGATTATTCTAAAACGTTGACATCAATGCATGTAGTGAAGCCATATACCTACGGAATATTGCTAAATAATATTTTATTTTATTGATTTTAATTCAATTCAGTTCATTATTAGAGCATCATGTCAGGTAAAATACAGTTTGTGTTTTGTCCCGCGGAAAAAACGGACAAGGTGTTTTTATTTACTGATGAAACTATGAAAAAATGTCTGAATATTCTACACTTACGAAAACATCATAACCTCAAATACAAAAACGTGGTTTTACCCTACAATGTTCAACGGAACCATCTACTCCGCAACAATCAACATCATTTTATAAAAAAAGTTAAAAGTTGTGACGCAAGCTTTATACCTTCTAGTAAAGCCGAGTTGTGTCAACAGTTTTTAAGAGCGCATTATATTTCAAGCATTTGAAAAAACGTTTCTCAGAAACAGCCAACAACATTGGACCCGCGTCAGTATGGTTAGGCAGAGCAAGAAAGCTCCTTCAAGTTTAAATGGTTTGAAGGAGATTAATTGCCAAGTCTCGTCAGGGATTTGATTGACAATTCTCTGGGTAATGAGACATTAAATTTAAATATGAAGCACTCCATTCGATAAGTTTTATGTTATTTTACAGAAAACGATGCAGTCGATGATGACTTTCTCTCCCATGACGAGGACGAGGATTCAGACGATGATGACACGGAAGAGAGAACATGAAAATTTGAAATTTTAATTTCTTAAAACTACTTGCAATTAACAATTTCATTTTTCATTTCTATTTTATCTCAAATAATTAAACAATAAAAATCATATATAATTTATTCACTCATTTTGTCTTTATTACACTGTACGATTCAATATAGGTTTGTAAAGACCGGTTTTTCCCATAATCCTAGTAAGGACCGCAGCTATAATTCTTTTCATAATTTATCAAATTTTTATATTCATATTAATTTATAGAATAGTCAGCAAGTCCCATATATTGAAAGGAAATTCAATGTATTTGTGATCGCGCGGGGAAAACTCATTTGCTGTTTGCCAAGTCAAAGTAACCGGTGGTTCCTTCTGTCTTGAAAAATATAAACGTTTAATACTGTTAAGAATAACATATAAATTTCAAATTTTCTAAAATACTTTTGAAAAAAAGAATTTTTTTAATTTTTAAATCTTCTGCCACAACGTCATAACCATGGCAATCATCTGCTCTTTTGTTTTTGAGCACGTATAATAATATATTTTGACATACCAAAACGGCAGCCGTCTTAAAATACTTTTTCAGTTTACTAAATTAACACACCTGTGGCACCTGAGCGACGCTCAGTCTACCGCGACTGCGCTCAACTAACTACCATCCCATGTACGGTAGGTACAACTCAGTCACTGAGAAAATTTAAGGCTTTCCTAAATTATGTGTCATCAGCTGTTTACTGGCTCTTAGACTATTATTTCCAAAATATTTTAGTTTTCGTTATTGTTTGGTTGCATTTGTTACTTCTTTTTGTAAACACGATGATAATAAGCTGCGTGTTGTAGGCACCTTAGTAGTAAGTAAAAGTAGAGACGTATTTATAAGTTATAAAATTCAACAAATTGAACTGCTGTGACTATTATACATAAATTGTAGCCTCCAGCTAACATGTCTACACTTTCTTTTAATCAGAGTGTATTTATGGCGTGCGGAATGAAGTTAGATATATCAAAATAATAAATATAAAAACGCTATCGTACAATGCAAATAACATTAACAGCAGAATACAAACACCATACTATAGTTACGAATAAATACATTTCAACATTAAACTTCAAAATTATTTCCTATCCTCCAGGTAGGCACAAATTCGACACTTTATGGTCAATAAAAATTTGAAGCTTTTTGACATTGTTAAATTTCAAATTTAATTAAAAATTAAAGTGGGAGTAACGTTATTTACTTAGTCGGATGCATATGTAAATCAATCATATCATCGAAATTAACGATTTAGGGTGTATTACTATTTGTTTTTTTAAAAACGCTCATTACGATTTAACAAATGTTATAATAATTACTCTTTTTACACAAAAATATTAAAAAAGGGAGAGCAATTCCAACAGAATTAATTCTAACACAGATGCTAATTTTATTGCAATACCTTAAGTGCAAATTTTAGGTTTACGTATGTAGATTTCAGTGCCCAATCAATTCGATTTTTCTTTTAACAAACATATTCACTTTGGTGAATTCAATATTTTGAATTTGATTAAATAAAATTATTTAACAAATACACAAACCAGAAAGTTTTGTTGCACACAAAAAAATAAGGCTTTTTTAAATACCTGGTTCTAAACGACAGTAACATTTCATCAAGACGTAACGGTACACTGAATCTTTGCAATTGATAAACATAAAACTACTTACAGTTACAAGTGATTTTAGCAAACTAGCGCAAATTAAACACATAAATGTGTAGAAACTTGTCCTGAAACTTCTAAGTAATTACCCCGTCTTAGTTCATAAGTTTTAAAACAACAGACACATTTTCTGAAGTTTTGTGCTTACTGGACAGTCTAAACGAGTTTTAGTTGTAAAGTAAAAAAGTAACATTTACATTTAAAACGAAAAAGAAGTAAGCGTATACCAAAGCTCACTGTTTTATTATATGTCGTTAAAATTGTGGGTTCATGCTCACATCGTACAATAACATACAGGTAGTTTTAAGTGCTCAACATTAAAGTATAAAAATAACGTAAGAAGTATTATATTAAAGTTTTTAGTAGTTCGAGCACTAGAAGGTTTTTATGTGTTTTGCGAAATAATTTTAGATTTTTTTGAATGAAAATCCAATTTGAAATTAAAATTAATGTAATAAAATTGTATTAAAACATAATGAGATTGTGTTGGATTTTTGATTAAATTAATAATATTTACAATTGGGTGAATTTAATAGGTTGTTCAGTTTATATAGTTTTCAATACAATCGTAATTCAGTTACAATTCGAAATTTATGAAATGATATTGTTTATGATATCTTTATGAAGATTTGGTAAACGATATGCAGTAGAGTATAGAATTTAGTTATCATTTAAGCCAAAAAATAATTGTGGATTAGTTTATTTGCTCCTCGATTAGTAAATTGATAAAAAATGTAAGCCTTCTTATAAGAGGGGCAAATCAAACACACACTTTACGGTGTAAAACTGGCGACGTTTCGTGCTGCGAGGTGAGTACTTTCTCAGGCCAATTTTACAGGTTCGTGTGTCTAACCGAGATCAGGTTCGCCGTTTTGTCTACTTATTTACATTTTTGATAACATACCATGTCGTTATAAAAACTTATTTAGTACACATATATTACTATAAACGTTTTTTATATTAAAAACTATTTCTTATTACCACCGTTAAAAGTATTACATCATTCTCAAATTTTTAAAAACGACATTGTACGTACAAGGTATTCATGTAATACTTTTAACGGTGATAACAAGAAATAGTTTTTAATATAAAAATTTTTATAGTAATATAAATCACTAAAACCTGAATATGCCAATCCTGACCTAGAAGGTAAATAAAAACATAATAAAACAGCATATCCCTTGCATTACGACATACCGGGTGAACGGTTACTTCAAAACCGAACATATAACATTAACATAGAAAAATTGTTTTTCAGATCCTGTAGTTCCCCAAATTAACTTAAAACATTTAAAATGACACTAATTAAAATATAATTTTGTCATCTAATTTACTAAAAATTTATAAATTTTTAACTTTAATTTTTGTTATTTTATTCTAAAGATACGGCACAATTTAACTTTAAATAAGGTGATTAAATAACGCACCATTATATATTAAACCATATCCTACCCTATTATAAAATTTATTTTTACATTAAACAATTATCTTTGGTTTATACACTAACATGATTATTTGATAAAGATATGTTGTAAATTTTAAATATAATAATAAGAAATCAAGTTAAAAATACATAAAGTAGTAAATTAGATAAAACATATTTTTCCTTTTGATTAAAGTTATTTTAAAACACTCTAAGATAATTTGGGAAGCAACAATTTCCTTATGTTAAAGTCCTATCTTCGGTTTTGAACTATTCACACGGTATAATGGACCGGTGCAACCGCCAGTAACGATAAAGGTATAAAAATAAATACATAAAATAATAAAAATTTTACATAAATGAAATGGCATTTTTCAAAATGTTGGATAAATTAGAATTCTGCTATGAATTTGAAGATTTTGGAGTGTAAGACTTTTTATTCAAAAATAGGTCGTGCTACCAGAAGGTGCAGTTTTTGTGATTTGTGTTTAATCAATATTTTGGTTCTCTCTTTTGCTGCTCAAATTTTGCAATTTTGGGAAATTGTAAGTAGCTACTTTTTTCGTAATTCTAATTAGACTCGTTGCATAGAGAAAATCTTTCATGAAAAGAAATTCCCACTTATGAATGAAGAAGCTACGATACCTTAACCCTTATTTAAATTATGCATGGATGATGGAGGAATCTATTGCAAGAGATCTCACAATTAGTGCTGCAAACTAAACGAGTTAAATTTCATCGAATCAAGTATTCTTCTTGATGAAGATTGGTGCTGTACAGCCTGTGAAACGCCTGACTCGCAAGGTGGTGTTGGTAATAAAATAATCTGTAGGATGAAAGAACTAGATGACTTTATCAAAGGTTTTTTCCCAGAGACCAAAATCTCTACATCTTCAATTCTTGAGAAAATTGGAAAAGTTGAGCAGACCCTGCCTTAAAACTGATTAATCAAGGAGCTGGTTTTAGAGTTGCTAAAAGATTAGCCAGTATCATGACCGCCTGTTTCATTAATAATGATCTGGAATCTTAGGTGAGAGTTCTGACATTTGCTTTTTTGCATTACGTGTTCTCAAGAAGAAATGCAAGTCTTTAAATGCTGAAGTAAAGAAAAACATAAACGGACTCTACTTAGTTGATCACTCTCAGTAAGAGACAATGAAGGATTTGATTTTTAAGACTATTGGGGCTGTATAGTGCCAATCTTTGTCTTTTGAATAAAAAGGACAAAATAATTCGCCCAGTTGCTGTTGCTGTTGTCAAATTAAGTTGTAAAGCTTATTGAAAAGAGATAGGTAATTATCTAAGTCCACATTAATTAGGGTTTGAGACGGAAGGAATTGTGAAATTACTGTAGATGCTATGAGGTCTTTTGTGCCACTAAACAAATCAAACGTTCTTATTAAAGATATATTTTTGCAACGATTTCAATTATATTGAAAGAAACTCATTGCTCTCTGAAGTTTTGGAGAAGATTTTAAAGCTTTACAGTTTTCTTTACCAGTGCTACTTTAGGTAGAAGTTGTGAGAGAGTATTTTAGAAAGATTGTAGAGAAGCAAAATTTTTAGGATTGGAGATTAACCTAAGAAGTGCGAAATCTACTTCACCTTCGTATTCAATGAAAAGATTTACAACTGTTTTGATTTTATTTCTCCTGAGATAAAGATAACTTTAGCAGAGGAATTAGAGTTGTTGGAAGCTCATTTGACTGCAGTAGCAAAGAGATTGACTATAAAAAGAAAAATAGCAGATCTGCAATTATTGCTCGACAGATTAAAGAATCATATTTAAGACAGGCAAAAAAAAAAGAATCTGTTGTTTTAGTTCTTGCCCCTACTGAAGGCCTATTCTTGTTATAGAAGACTTTTATAATCTAAATATAAATTAAGGAGAAATTATTTACTAAGTTTGTTTTAAGTTTTTGTTTAGTTTGGTTAGGTTAAATTATGTTATGTTAGGTTATTTTTATTTTAAATTTCGTTTGACTTAAGTTAGGTTAGTTGAACTTGGGTTAGTTTATTCTATCGTTAGTAGGTTAGCCCGAAAATCTATCAGAACAAAATTTCTATAAACTTAACATTGGAAATCTTAAATTTTAAAATCGAGGAACTTATGAGTCGATTATCTATCGAATTAGCTTTATTTGACCAAAAAAAAATTATGTAGTTAAGATAAAGTCATGCCGAACGTATTCCTGCTAAAAAGACTTTTCAATTGAACTTAGCAAAACTAAATCAACTGGTACCTGGCAGAACATATTTTTAAAAACACAAAAAAATCAAAGTAACTAATTATTATTAACTTTACAACATTAAATAGACATGGATACACAACGTGTGACACTTTAGTGATTTCTGGTTAAGATACAAAAATTAATAAATTTACAAGTCAGTTTCGACACGGCAGAAACTCTTTAGGGGTGCAAGTTTTATTTTTTTTTAGACAAGTTCAGTTTCTTGTCAACCGACTACTTTGGTATGTCTAAAGACGTGAACAATTTATTCGTTGTGACGCCATGACCTGAATTAACCAGGAAACCAAGTCTAACACAACCCTCTTTTCTTGGTCACATTCTAGAGCGTTGCCTGTTTTTCCTAGATAAACTTGCAAATTCTTGCAGTATGCGGTTTTCACAACGGCGAGCACTTAAATTTTTATACCATACTTGTAACCAAACCCAATTAAAAATGGGCCTAATCTAGACAAACCTGAAATTAAAGACCTGAGGTCACCGTTCCAGGTCAGAGGTAAAAGGTCAGGTCAACTTGTGAAAGATCAACGCCTGAACCTCCGAATTGACATATCAATCTCCGAAATCGGTTCAGCCGTTTCGAAGGAGAATACGAACATACACACACACACACACACACACACACACACACACACACACACACACACACACACACATACGGGGTTTGCAATATTTGTGGCACCCTAGAAATATTGCTACTTGTACGACTTCAACGATACCTACTGCGCTGACTCGAGTAAAAATTGTTGAATTGGGAGGTCTCGTCGGTTTTTCAATACACTCCATACTTCCTGAGATATATTTCATGAAAGCAACAATATTCTGACACCCGGTGTCACAGTTGTGTGTATTCATGTGTGTGAAATTGTAACACCTTGTGTATGATTTGAACAAAATTGTAACAACATGTATTATTGAAAATGTTAGGTACATAGTTTGCCAACTTTAGTTTTTTAATTATTGACTGTGATAAAATTAATGAAATAATTAAAAGTAAAGTAAAGTTAAAAGTGGAAAACGATTGATAAATAAAGTAAAAATCATCTAAAATGAAACAGTACATAGATCTGTATTGATGTATCGATATTGTGGCAAATTTTTTTATTCTGTAATTCGAATAATAATAATTTGAGTAAATACTCAATAATTTATTAAATGCATATTATGAAGCCATAGAATTTGAGCCACATAATGGGCGTAGTCAATGAAATAGTGATACATCATAATGGTTTATAAATGATACCAATTTATTTAAAAACAAAAAAATATTTCTTTGCAAATATGGTATAAGGTAAATAAAAATAATGATATAATAGTTACTGATTATACTTTAACAAGACTTGTAAAATGACGGATCTAAGTAATCAGAAAATTTGAATATTTTACTATTTCTGCATCTTCGTAATGTGATTTTTACATAAAATTTAATATCACTCCATTTACGACCTTTAAATAGAGTCGGCTTATCTTTCATGAGTTTTTCACAATCTAGTTTTCCCGGTAATTTTTCTGTTTGATGAGCGTTCTATATGTACTCAGTACTAACTGAATTTCTTCTGATGTCCATGACTGACGGTTATGTGTAGACTTTTTGTTTTTTCGTAGCCGTGGGAGTTAATGTAAGATCATTATCTGCAACTTTTGGTAGAATAGTAATTATTTTTATATAAAAAGAAATAAACATTTACCTTCTCTTACATTGGATGTTATGTTAATATTTAATTCGTTGTAGTTATCATTAGCTTCATCAGAGTCTTCTTCTTCTTCTTCAGGATCTTCTACTATTTTTGGTAAGTCTAAAAATTATAATTTCAAATCATGTACTGAAAATACAATAGTTATTTTACCTTCCATAGATATCTGCTCCAAAGATTTTCCCGCAAACTTCTTTACAGATCCTTGATCAACCGCTATAAGAAGTCGACTCACTTTTGCTAATTCTACTGCATTGTCATGCAACCTATAAAAATCTCTGTGTACTCGAATGTCATGGCCTAGGTGTCGCGCAAGCCAATCTGTTTGGTTTTCGGTGAGATTAAACACTTGGCACACTGTTGCGACATATTTTCGTAATTTTGTGCCTGTAATTAAGTTAGGTTGTTCTAAATGTGCTTCTAAACACCATTTCTTTAAAGCATCATGGCCTCTAATATGCCCGGTACTAGTACCTCCTAATGAAAACAGAAATTGGTTTTGTTTTGGCACGCCACACATTAGTCGTGTTTCAACCAGTAAATCTACGGATTCTTTCATTTCGGGAGTTAGAATAATGGGTACTTTTCGCCCACGTTTTCCTACAACTTCAACTAAAACTAACTGTTCGGCCAAATTTTTTCAAAAGGTGTTAAGGATTCTTTTAAAACTTCAGTTCCTGTAGCGTTCCAAATAGGTCTTGAAATATATTGCTGGACTGTCATTCTAGCTGCTTCACCAGATCTTCGTTTGTTAAACAATATTACTCTAGCTAAAGTTAAAGATGCCAATTTTGCCCAAACATTCCAGGTTTTTAATTTTTAACATCATTTATTGCAATGTTGATCTCTTTAATTAAAAAGTGCTAAGAGTTACCAAATCATTTGTTACAGGCAATAATTCAGTTGTATTAAATTTTTTCGTTGAAGCGTTGATAACGCATTTGACGATATTTTTACGCTCCATTCAAGTTCTAACAATTTTTCAAATGCCACAAGTTTTTTATCTTTTATAATATCACCTTGGCGTAGACATTGTCCTCTTTGAATGCCAATACATTTTTTAGAGCGTATCCAATTTTTAGAGCTAGTGATGGTATACCAAATTCAGATCGTGACGTTATGCTACCTTTTAGTGACACACAAAGTTTTTTGTGGCGTTAATTACAGAATCAAAATTTTCGGGTGTTAATGCATCGGATAAAGATTGAATTTTAGAATTTATTGTACGAAGATGCAATATTAATCGACCTAATTGTCTCATTGATTGGCGTATAAGTTCTTGCTGTGTATCACTATACTTCTCATACAAAAACTTCCAAAGCGCATTACTAAATCATCACCTTTCAAAGCAATAGCAATATCGTCAACCCTTAACTTATCAACAACATTGTTTAGAAATTCCGGAGATAATTGAGATGAAAGAATTCCGTTTAATATTGCAGAACTTTCAATTTGGGCAAATTTGGGATTATCACAGTCTTCATCAAGCATGGATTTTGCTTTTGGACACCCGTATTTAAGGTGATGCCAAAGATGTTTTTTAATAAAAACCTAGGCATTTAGAACACGGGCCGTACTCTTCATATGTTAAGTTAAAAGCTTCTGCAGGTGTTGGACGCCTAACTAAAATAAGTTCTCCAGTTTTCGATGCCAATACCTCACAATTATGATAAAAATCACCCGCTTTAATTAATTCTCCAAATGCGTCTCTCCTTTTTTTGCTGTTTTTGGAGATCGCAAGAACTTTAGCTACTTCTATTTCCTGAAAGTGTTTAGTTTCAAAGTGCCGCGACATATTTTGTAGTAATTTGTGACAAAATAGCAAGCGTGTCTTTTGTTTCGAATTCTTTTTCCAAAATTATTCTTTTCTGCGTTTTGAATGACAACTGAATTGGTATCTACATCGTTTACAAAACCTTGACCTTCGTCAGTAGGTATTTTCTTCTGAATTTTTCTTTTAGAATTACAAGGAGTAATTGAATACTTATCAATTGTATCACGGTTTGTAATTTGAAACATAATAGGACTTACAGTTTGAATTTCAGGACTAACAGTCCCATCGGTACTGTTACTTACTACGCTGCTACTTTCATCGGATGGTATGTACTCACTACCAGAATCACTATAGTCTCGATGTTCTAAACTATCACTTGCTTCATAATATAAAGAAGGACCAGCTTCCATATCATTTTCACTATTTCTTTTTATGGGAGTGACGCGTGCAACAGGTATATTTTTGCTTTTCGACACTATCGGAACCTCACCAAACATCAAATTTGGAGAAATATTTTCTGTATTGCTTGTTTTTGGTGGTACATCTATTGAGCTATTATTCACATTCTCTTCTCTTATTTTTGTTTTGCAAATTCTGAAAACAATTTTTAAAAATTTTATGATTGTAAATTTTTTGCTTAAAAATGAAATACCTATACATATCTATTGGTATTGATGTAAAGTGTTTTTAAATGTAAGACTATTGTTTACTTAGATGTTATTCTAGCGACAAACCTAGCTAAATAAGTGAACTAGTCGTACTTTTTCTCGTAATTTGTTAATAAAAATTACACCAAATATAGAGTCTTAACCTTGCTAATATTATTGGTAGGAGTTAATAGGATCTTGATGAAAATAGATTTGTTGACTAACCATTAAATTTAAGCTATCCAATAAGTTTTAAAAAGTGGTGGTTAACTATATTAGTGTACCATCAGTTAATGTATTTTGATAAAATATAATCCTTGAGTCGATCAAACCACACCAGACATTAATACTAAAATAAATTTGGGCATTACAAAACGGAAGAAACGTCGAATTTTCTCGACTCCAATAGATTTTTTTATCCTATTAAACCATGTTTGACACGTCACCCTAAACCATAAATTATGATTTCAGTATGAATGCATTAATAGATCGCCAAACATAATTTAGTTATTAAGGTGATTTTTAAATTAATCTAAGATTTTGATTACAGTAGCTTCACAAATTAAGCATTGTTAATGGTTCTAGTTTTCTTCAACATATCTACCTTAGATCTAAACTTATAATACAAAAACGTAATGTAGCATCAATGTGGCAAGCTATTGTGGTAAGTTTCAAGATTGGTTGGTATTTTTGACAAAAGATTAAAAATTCCATCATATCATATTCTTTTGTATTCTTGAAATAAAATTTTTCTTTAAAAACACTTGATTAGCTAAACAGAAATTTGACATAATCTTGTTCTCATACAACAAATGAGTTTTGTAATGAAATAAAGAATATATAAAGAATTTCCAAAATCATCAACAGTTTTATCATTTTCAATTTTAGAATAAAAGGTAATTTATGTACAGATTTTATATTGAATGTCTCATCAGAAACTCTGTACAAATTTGAGTATTTTAAACTGTTACTATTAAAGTAAAAAGTACCTCTTAAAGATTAAGGTGTTAAATCTTTTAACAATTCTAAAAGATATGAAATTTGTTCCTAGAACAAAGAATATTTTTAAGTAGTGCCGTGTTTGGTATATTATTTTTTAAAGTAACATATTACGTAGTCATTCCTAGAGTAGCGGTAGCACAACGTTGAACACCAAAACCTATTAATTGTTTATAGAAAAATAGAGTAAGCGAGAAAATCGATTAACATATTACTAGTTGTAAAATTGGTTTTTAAAATTGGTTTTTAAAATAGATTTATATAGTGGTTTTAAATTCTATTTTGAAACCGATCTTTAAATGAGCGTTTAAGATCACATTACAAATAATTTTAATTTTCTTTGCTTAAATTTTTAAAAAAGTATTCCATCATTTTTTTTATATTTGGAGCACATCATAATTTATTAGTTGTAAGAATGTGTTCAATCTAGACAACGACGACCAAAAAAGTTATATTTTACTCATTATTAGAGAATCACAACTACTGAAAACGTTTAATAAAAAAGTAGATTGTTTTACAAGAAAAAAAGCGACTCAAAAACCTGACTTTAAAACCAGTTTAAAGATCAATCTTAAATATGATTTAAAAAGACAACATTAAAAACAAATTTAATAATTCACTTCAAAACCGTTTTTAAACATCTATTTTAACATTCGACTGTTGTTTTATATATTGTTGGTTTTTTCCTAAAACCGCAATTAAACGGATTTTGTTGCCACCATAAGCGTAAAATATTAATTATCTAAAATATTATTAATGTATATACAACTTGAAGCAATTACCAATACTATTTTTATAACTTTACTATAGCTTCGCCTCAAATAACTTTGTGATTCATGGATGTTGTTGATTTTGTGTCTTTCTATGTGAAGGTATATAAAATAGTCTTTACTTTTTCATAAAACTACCGACGTTTCGCCCTACACAGTGAAAGCTTTCTCAAGGCTAATTTTACCTAATTTGTCATTCATCTTCAGAAAGTATTATGATGAGTTGAAACTTGTAAAGTTGTAATAAAAGTAGTATTGGAAATTGCTTTAAGTTTTATGTAAATTACTAATACATTTCAAAATTACTAGTACATAAACATATAAAGAATCTAATGTGCCTTCCTAAAATATTAGTTATTCTTTCAGCTTGGGCCGTTTTACAAATCTTTGCAAACATATTATTACACATGGTTAAATTTTGTTTCTGTGTCAGCATTGTTTTGTAAAGATTACTAACAACAGAAAATTATTTTTGTAAATACTTTTCTATTTAGGTATACTGTAATTTTCATAATTATCTAAAACTTAAGCAGAAAGTGAATAACTTCAAAAAATATTAAATTTTGACATATGATAACAGTTTTGATTTAGAATTTAGCAATAATATACAATGTTTTGTGTGTTTTGTTTAAATTAATACAATTGACTTCCGGACCGGCACGCTGTCAATTTAAATATCTTTTAAAAGGTATACAACTTCCGATAACAAATTAATATAATTTTCACATTTAAAGTACACTCGGTTTCAATAACAACAAAGAATATTACTCAAAAGGTTCACAAATTAAGTAGTTGACCTGCACACTTATAACTTATTAAGATCTTTTAATTAGTATGTAGTTACCTGCAAGAGCTTTCTGCTGTTCAATTTTAGTAGTACCTTTAGTAGTTTCATGCTTTGGAATATCATATAATGGATCAGTTAACATTGCTAATATTTTTCTCCCTCTAGTCTCCATTTCTTCAATTGTATATTCTGTAAATGAATCGAAAATCTTAATATTTAATAGCGTTTACGTTGTCTGTTTTCCGAAATGGTTACGTGATTGTTTATGATGTCGAGCATGCTGATATAAACAGAAATACGATAAACTCTAACAATTCTTATGTATACATTGAAATTGGTATATATGTCTAAGAGTTACATTTATTTAAGGTTCTTCCACTAAAAACTACTTCAACTTTAAAGACTAATATAAAATAGTTTAAAATTAATTATGCAAAAAATGTAATTATAAATAAAGATACTATATTTACCGTTTTATCAAGTTCAAACGGGTAAATTTCACTCAGTTTCACTTCGTTTCATATCTAGCTTTCATATGCGTAAACTTTCAGTATTGAAATAAGAAATGATGACATACCACGCCTGGTTATAAAAATTATTTGTGTAACATCCAGGGGCGCTTCTGACTATATGTTGCGAAAGTTGTTACAAGTTGGTATATTTCTGAACATGGTTTAGAGGCAAATGTGACATCTCACACAATTAATATGTTTACGTTGAAAAAGTGTGTAAGATTTAGTTTTAAAATGTTCATAATTGTTATGCACGTTAAGAAAAGGATGAAGATTACTAACGTAACATAAAAGTACAAAAGAATACATAAAATTTTACTGTTTCTCCTGTGGCACCTAGAAATGTTGCCACAGTTGGAACAGTTGCCACAGTACAGGCATATGCTCACACAAGTTGCCACAAATATACAAAACAAACACACACACCCACACACACACACACACGCACACACACACACAAACCGGGCCACGATTTTATGTGTTTAGATTTGGTAGACTTACTCTTCATGTATACCTTGAAGGGGTACCTGCTACGGAATGGTACGAGCTGTTAGTCTACAGTAAGATGTGAACTTGGATTGTACCATTAATAGCAATTTTAGACAATTTTTTCACTTACGTTACGTATTGCGGCCATTTTGTTTTGTCATTTTCTTTTTCTCTGGCATCTATGTTTTCGAAACGATCCAAATAGATATTTGGCGAAAACCATTTTGAGGCATACACATGCAGAATATATAGATTGCTTGATAATAATAATCGTCTTTCTATACCTTTTTTGCGGGTTTCCGATTGCTCTTTACAGCGCTAGAACAAACCAACAAACCTATGAACGCGTACATTTCCGTATCGGTTAAATTTCTCCAAGTTGTATTTTTTTACAATTATTTTGACTAACAAATTTTGTGTGAACCCCTTTGATTGGTATAAGTTACAATGTCTTCTACTATCTCACAGGAAATGAATAATTTGAAGATACTAGTGGATTCCGCTATTAATCGAGTGAACCTGGTGAGTGTCACGGAGGCTCCTTCACCTAAATGGTCTCATCTTTTTCATCGAAATTCACCTCCATAATTTCCTCTTCATTCTCTGATTGGATAGATATCTCATCGTCTTCTTCCACAACTGCCTCTACCATATCTTCTGCGCCTGATATGTCCTCTCGCATTTCTTCATTATCGAACACGTTATCAACAAACCTTTGAATTATTTATTTTCAAGTTACAAATAGTGTTACAATATGGTACATGCACAAAAAATAAACATTTACTTGCCAGAATTAGAAACAAGAACCAATTTCAAAATTGTTTGTGTTCGAGATGACGCCATCACAATAATTCAAAATTCTATTCAATATTTTATTGCAAATACTATTCAAATCAAAATGCAATACATAACTGCCTATAATATTATTATAACTACAGCTTTTATACTAAACTTCATTACTAAGAATGATTAGACGACAAAGAGAAAATAAATAAATACACGCTAATAAGGCGATATTAAGTAATCCTCTCTAATCGCAAATTCCAAAAAAAAAACAATTAAAATCTTTGAGTAATTTACATACTTCTATAATAATATTTTATTGTAAAGGGATTACAAAAAAATATGTAAAGAATTTAAAGAGAACGCTAAGAAAAACGTACTGAATGTATCATTTCAACAAAGTTTGACAAAATAATTTGACATACAGTTATTACCGCGCTTTCTAAAAGATTTTCTACAAAATTCGAATATGTACTTAACTATTTTGTTTTTCTAGTTACTTAACTGGTACCTACAGTTATATAGGAAAATGTAAATGAGTCTCAAGATATTTCAAAAAAATTAAACACATGTAATAAGAAAAGTACGGGCAGTGGTATCCGCGCTGACCCCATCCGTGTTAGAAAGATTAAATTTCCTTCCCATCAAAGTAGCACAAGCTACTTCTCCTAATTACAAAAAAATTGAGGAGGTTGCTACCCCTACGAAAAAGTTTATAGCAGGGTTGAAATAGTCAATTTAAAAACGTTTATATTAACAACAAAAAATTGACGTAAAGTCGAGGTTTCCTCTAAAAATTTTAATAATTGTGAATTTTGGTCTGAGACTCTTTCTAGGCGGAGGTGAAAACTCAAAAACAAATAAAATTGTTGAAATTGACGGCGTTTTGTTCTCAATGTGAGACTTTTATCAAAGCTTAATCAATCATAAGTTGCTAGGTCATACTGAAGGTTATCATCTAAAGAATATGAGGTCATAATCATAATCATAACTATGATCTTCTTTAGATGATAACCTCTGTTATGACCTAGCAACTCATTATTGATTAAGCCATGATAAAGCTCTCACATTGAGAGGAAAACTTGGGCAATTTCAACAGTTCGAGTTGTTTTTGTATTTCCACTTCCACCTAGAAGGGGTTTCAGACCAAATTTCGCAATTATTAAAAATTGACGTATTTTGGCAATTTTCATAAAAAGGAATAACGCCAAAAATTAGTTTATTTGTTACTTATGCCGCTCACGGTATATAAATGTATCCCCTGACTTCATAAGCAAAGTCAATGTACAGATAAATGCTCTCAAGTAATAGGGAATATATAAAATGGCATTTAGTTATTTATTTATTTATTCATATGGTACATTTTAAATATGGTATTGTGAAGTAAGTGTTATGTATGCAGTCCCAGAAGATTAGTATAAACCTATATAGTGTTGTAACAAAACGTGTGCAATTGTGGATTGGTTTGTCTTAGCAAAGCATTTGCTTTAAGGTTTAGGAAAACCACTAAAACCTAAACATGACAACCCTTACCCACCTTAGTATTCATATGTAATAATATTAATTAAGTGTAAAAGAAATAGTAGGTTAAAGAAAGCTGTACGAAGCGTCTTAGCATCTGATCTTTGCATTATAATAGATAATGAATTAAATTATTAATTATACATAGTGAAATTGAAAAAACAATTGTGGTTTGTTTTATGGATTTTTATTTTATTAAAAAAAACAATAATTTTTTAAGATATTTTCACTTGTAATCTCCCTAGTGCTTGAAAAATTTCCTGCTATTAATTCATGCACGTGGGGGATTCGGTAAGAAAGTTTCACGACCAAAATAAATTTAAAATAATATTAATATGAACATAATTTGACAATAAAGTACTTAATCGTATGTCACATAAAATTAAAAGTAAGTTGGCTAAGAATTTTTTGTGACAGATAACCAACAATTTGTCAACGTGTGTTTCAAGAGCAAGCAAAATGTCCCGTTTTGGTTATGAAAACCAAGAAAATATTAAGAAGGAAGTAGTAAACTTAGTGCCACGGAATACAAAGAGATATAGAGAAAGTGTATGGAAACAGTTTATTCAATTTTGTGCGGAAAAGGGTTATGAGATTAACAACCCGTCTATTAATATTTATTATTTTAACACTAAAACGTCATATGTTTCATGACAGAAATATTTTCACTTATTAAGAATTTGCCGGGGTACCCTAGAAGCAAAATATTTCCGGAAAAATTTTAGTTGTCATGGTAACGAAGTAAAATATAGAGTTTTGATTGGTTATAACATGTAGTCGTGAAATTTTCTCAATTATATTTTTATAAAAATAGATAAAGTTTATTTTTATAGAAATTTTATTAATAATTAATTGATGTGCAATGGTTTTTTATTTATCAATTTACCAAATTTGTGGTGTTTACTGAAATCCCTTTTACAATCCTCTAGGAAGCTCAACATAGTTAAGATAATATCTTAAAAAACTACACTACAAAAATTGAAACCGAGTTGTCGTCTGATACTTTAAATTTCTGGAAATTTATACATTCCAAGAAAGGCAAAACTTCTAGAATTCCTGGTACCATGTATTTTAATAACGTTGAGCTCAATTCGTCGGAACAAATTGTAAATGCGTTTAGTCAATATTTTAGTAGTATGTACATCAACTCTAATGTTAGTAACATATCTGATCACCCTTTAGAGTTTAATACTTTGCTTTGTGTAGACATACCTACACTTTCATTGGATGTAGTCGTTTCGGCTTTAAAAAAATGAAAAACAAAAGTACTATGTGTGTAGATAATATTCCATCGTTTTTAATTCGTGATTGTGTATATGTGTTTGCAGAACCGTTGCTACATATATTTAATTTTATACTTAGAACTTCAACTTTTCCGACTGTTTGGAGGAAAGCTTTAGTGTTACCTGTTTTTAAAAGGTGACGCTTCATTGATTATCAATTACAGACCAATTTCTATTTTGTGTAATTTTTCTAAAGCACTTGAATCAATTCTTTATTTCCATATATACAAGAACATACACAATCATTTGTCCTATTATCAACATGGGTTTATAAAGAATAGATCGACTACATCTAATTTGGTCTGTATTACACAGTTTCTATCCAACGCTTTAGACAATCAGAGCCAAGTCGATGTTATTTACACTGACATGCAAAAAGCTTTTGACAAGATTGACTTTATATACTGCTTAATAAATTAAAGTTCTTTGGTTTCAATAATCCGCTTTGTAAATTACTTTATTCATATTTACTGAACAGGAAGCAAGCAGTCACTTACAATCACTATACATCACATTTTTATGAAATTAACTCTGGAGTACCTCAAGGCTCTAATCTTGGACCATTATTATTTTTAGTATTTATTAATGACTTGTCTAATCTGATTTTTTGTGAGAAACTTTTATATGCAGACGATTTAAAAATATATTGTGAAATACAATCTTTAAACGACTGTGACTTTTACAGAGTAATATTAATCTAATACATCAGCGGTGTAATAGAAATCATCTACAACTTAATATAGGGAAATGTAATGTCATGACTTTTAGTAGAAAAAGAAACACTATTCAACACTGCTATCACATTAATGGAATAAAGTTAGAACGTTGTAGTAATATTTATGATTTGGGTGTTCTATTTGACGAAAAACTAAACTTTACTTCACATATCGATCGCATTGTTTCCTCAGCGTATTGCACGTTAGGGTTTATATATAGAAATTGTAGAGATTTCAAAAATGTAAACAATTCATTAGTTAGCTTGTATTATTCTCTAGTGCGTTCTAAATTAGAATACTGTTCTCTTGTTTGGTCACCGTCACATCAATGTCATATTCAAACGATCGAAAAGATACAACAAAGATTTTAAAAATTTTTGTCTTTTATAATAGATGGTAATTATCCCGCGAATGGAACTGATCATGTTTTGTTATTAAGTAGGTTTTTTTCAATCCCTTGAAAAAAGAAGGGCACTTAATTCTATATCATTTATTCATAAATTGGTTAACAATAACATTGATTGCTCGCTCTTATTATGTCAGCTGCCCTTTCTTGTTCCAAAGTCAAATAGTCGTAGCCATACTCTTTTTTACATCACTTTTTGTAATACAACGGTTATGTATCGCTCACCTATTGTTTATAGTTGCAATAACGTTAATCGTATAAATGACACATGTGATATATTTAACGACAACCTAAAATAGTATTATCAAAGGCAAATTTTATTTTTAACACTTGTATTGTATTTTATTAACTTGTAATTATCCTCATGTATTGGAGTTTTCTGTTATTATAACCAAAAGTTGTACAATTTTACAGTATCATTGTTAATATCGTCGGCTTATATATAAAAGCCGAGATGTAGAGAACGAAATGTCGGATTGAGTTGAAAAACATATCAAATGATAGGCAAATCGATTTAGAAGGTTAAAAATATGGTTTCGCCACTTAAAATACACTCTAATTAGCTATTTAATTAATTTAAAAAACATTGGTAATTAAAAACCATTCAAATTAACAAATTTTGCCCAAAAATTTTTTGGGGTTTATTCTAGTGATCATTATATTTTTATTTGAAAAAACATAGTTTTTTATGTAAATCTACAAAAATTAAATCGATTTAATCTCGATTAAGATCTAATGGCCGCATTACGTGGGACACGGTGCATTTAATTTGCAGCATATGTAAACTGATGATACTTATATTTCAACAAAATTTTTGTAAACAAATACACATCCGCACAAGTTTTGCCTTGAAGAGTTATTTTCTCATGACACATGAGTTCAATAGTAACAATTATTTTTTTTTAAATATATTTATTTTAATTTTGTGAAATGTATGTGATATATTCTATTATATTCTTCTAGATATATAATATACCAATACACATTTCTGAATTTGTACTAATTAGTTAATTAATTATTTTCTGAAAAATTATCCTTTATTATTTATGTGACTTGTATTCATATCTTTGATAACATTAATTATAAAAAAAATTAAAAACTGATTGTAAATTACATTTTTTACAATTTTTAAATGAACGTAATTTTTCTATAACTATTGTGTAAGTTTGCGACACATTATTTGCTAATACGTTATGCGTACGGCGTGTTTTGCATTTACTTTGTAATATACCTTTTCCGTCTATTATGTAAACGCCGTAAGCAATATATCTTACAAAGTATCACGCTTGTTCTCACTTACGTAGTAATAGTTGTGTTTGAGATAATATGTATCTGATGTAAGGGATAGAGTTATTTTTTTGACTTAACTGAAACTAATTATAATGCACAGAACAGAACTTGATTACATTGTTACACACCAAATCTGATTAAGAAGTTACTATTGTTCTGTATACATCTTAAGATTACTATGTTAATCCTAAATAAATTAGTTCGAATTTCACGTACGTATATAGGTATGATAACCAATAACAAAAAAATTAAAAACCGCTTATAACATAAGTACATAATCCATCATATAAATTTATCAGTTTATTATAAACATAAACTTCTATAAACAAATTTACTTTGTTACTAAAATTAAATACAAAATATGTTTGCAATTTATTAACGTTCGTGAAGGTTAGTGACTGCTTAATAAGTTTACAGCAAATTAATTTTGAAGCACGCACTTTCTTACATTTTTTTATAAACAATAAAGTAGAACAAATGCTAATTAATTTGCTTTGTATGGCAATATAACATTAACTCATTCATCAATCTTTTATTGATTTGAAAGGTGTAAAATCCAAAATTGGGTTCATTCAACTTTGAAATAACTAGCAATATTAAAAAGGTCTACTTCAAGTGAAACAATTTATTTTAAATGTAGTAAAAATAAAATATAATTTAAAGAAAGTTAATTGCTTTTATTAGATAAACGAGCCAAATAAAGTTAAAAAAAATTCTGAATTCATTTTGTAAATCACTCAGTTAACAAAATCTCTTTTGAAAAAGGTCACGCTCAATTGCTATTGAATCAATTGGAATTTCCTATTCAGAAGCACTGTACATGGATAAATTTAAAATGAAACCAAAATAACTGATCTATTTTGTTCGTAAAGACGAATTAAATGCAGAACAGTTTTATTAAGTTTTAACCGATCACATTCGTCGTACATAAATAATGTTACTTTTTTATTATAAAGCAAGTATTTGATTTTATTAGATATATTCTTTCAACATTTTTCAATATCCAACAAACAAATTTCAATTTGAATGTTTTTTTTTATTAATACAGAAAACATAATTATGTTTGATCACCTCTTTTTAGAAGATGTACTAAATACATTTGTGTTCTTTTAATCTGTTTATTGTTAACAAAATGGATTGCATGACAACAAAGTCATGTACTTAGAGCTCACTGGTTTGCATACCTTCAAATAATTAATCAGAGCCAAAAGTAAATAAAACCTCATGTAAATGAATTTTTCAGATACTTTTAGTTTGTGAAAATGCGACAAACTCGTACCTTGAAGCCAAAACTTAGAAAAGAAATTAGGAGGTAGGAAATAAAGTTAAACTAAAAAAATCAATTTTAATGAATAACAATAGGTATGATTGGTAACACCTAACCTGCTGCAATAAGTTGTTAATGATTAAAAAATAAATCAATTATTTTGGCTACATTCCTAATTTCCTACATGGTTGAACTTTTATTAAAAAAAACATAATTTCATTTACAGATCCAAAGTTGCCCAACTGTTATATACAGGGTGGGCCAACGCCGACGAAACAGCGCCAATTGCAGCCACATCAATAATAAAAAAAAAGACTCAGACCCGTCAATTTTATTTCAGAGAGGGACATCTTTTCAGCTTGTCGGCATTCCAGTATTACCTCTGGTTTTAACGGAAATGACGTCACATAAAATTTTTTAAATGGCAACTCAGAGTTTTTTGTGCAAAATTGGATCGACGACAAAAAATACTTTTCAAAAAACCCTACATGTTGCTAATTTCCGTTGGCCATTCGGCTAGAACAACCGTACAAAAACCCTTAGAGGGACCTCATATGATTTCGCGGATATTGTTATTTAAAAAAAAAAAGATATTGAAGTAACAATTTAATAATGCAATTGAAAAACTATAACAAATGCTTGAAATTAGCTCCTCCAACTTCCATGCAGTGATACAAATTTTCTTAAAAAAATCGTTGTCTTACATTCTGCAGAATTTCTGGAGTAATCTGAAGACATTCATCGGTGATCCTTTGTTTTAAATTTTTTAAAAACGTCGGTTCAGTTAAATAAACTGTACTCTTTAAATGCCCCCACAGGAAAAAATCCAATCAATGAGATCGAAGTGGCCATTCAATACTACCTCTCCGACCAATCTATCTGCTGGAAAATGTTTCATTTAAGAACTGTCTTACTGGCATTGCAAAATGTGGTGGAGCCTCGTCTTGATGGATAATAAGCTTGTTTTCTAAATATCTTGCATCATTTTTGACAATATTTGTCAACATTAGGTTGATAACATTCTCTAACATTTCCAGTAAATTTCACCATTCAGATTTTTAGGTATAAGAATAGGTTCTACTAGCCGTTCTCCAAAAATACGTTTAGCTTTTGTGGATATCGAGAATAAACTTGATGAAATACATCAAGATTCATGTGCTACCAGTATTGACAGTTATGACGATTTACTATCCCGTTTAAAAAAAACCTTGTTTCATCGGAAAAACAAATATTGAAAGTAAAGTTGACTCATAATTTCATAAAACTGTTGACAACGGTCAAAATCGTCCTCGTTGAGTTTTTGTACCAAATTTATTTTATACGGATGAAATTTATGAGCCTTCAGAATGCGTCGAATACTTGTTCGGCTGACTCCATGACCCAACACGGCTACTTCGACTTGTATGTTTCTTGTTGCAAACATTTTCTGTCTCCCGAAATTTCCCCACTAATTCTATAACGTATTTTTAATTAAGATGTTTATCTGGATAAGGTTGGTTAAAGATTATTGCTACCCTTGTTAGCACAGTCATCATTTTTAAAGAATAATTCAATTATTTCAACTTTTTCGTGAGTGGTGTAACCCATTTTTGAATTACAAAGATACAAAAGTAAACTAAACTCTAGAATTTGACGTTTATTTGTTTCAAAGGCTTCTTAATCATTAGTCTAGTATTGTTTTTTTAATCACAGCATCCACAAAATCATAGCATGTCCTAATTTGTTCAAAAACAGAATGCTGTGTGAAGAGTAGAGTTTATTCAACTAAACCAACTTCTTTGGAAAATTTAAGACAAGGGACTACAATATTTCTTGTTTTATTTTTAAATGACAAATCCGCGAAATCATATAAGAGCCCGCTAATGGTTTTCGTACGGTTGTTCTAGCCGAACGGCCAAAGAAAACTAGCAACACGTTAAAACCAGAGATAATACTAGAATGCCGACAGATTAAAAAGATGTCCCCCTCAGAAATAAAATTGACGTGTCTGAGTTTTTTTTTTAAATTATTGGTTTGGCAGCAATTGGCTCTGTATAATACAGGGTGTCTCAGATAAGGGTGGCAATATTTCAAGGGTACATAGAGAAACTCCAGATTAGAGATTTGAGATAATAAATCTATGTCCGGAAATGCGTTGCTTCCGATATACAGGGCCTTGAAAAATTCAAAAATTAATATGGTAGTCAAGTGTTTTTGAAGTTCAGGTGAAGACAACGATACTCAAACCTCTTGCCAGTTGCGGTATTAATTTTGTTTTCGTTGTCGCCATGACAATATTCATTGTTCACTACGTTTTTATTGTCACCTGAAGTTTTCGATAATGAGCTCTTTGAAAGACATCCAAATGGATTTTATTTTTTTCGCGGAAACGACGCGTCGGAGAAGAAAAAACAAGAGAGCGTTTCTTTTCCAAATTGATTGGGAATGTGAAAAATGATTCCAATATTTGGAAAAACCAGTGGCGTGCTACATTTTCTCTTAAAACTAAGTGAGAAAACCGAAAGTCCGGTCCTGGAAATTTTTAGAAGAGTCGGATTGGCACATAAATATGACCAATACTTTGCTTGACATACTCTGGAAATTTTAAGAAAATCGATCAACGCGTTTTCAAAATACAGACAAAACATATTAATTTTTGAATTTTTTCAAGATTTATTATCTCAAATCTCTAATCTGGAGTTTCTCTATGTACCCTTGAAATATTGCCACCCTTATCTGAGACACCCTGTATATATATCCCAATGCGTCTAGAGAAACATTCATACGAGTTGTCTCTAACAAGTTGTAGTGTGTTAAAAACTGAAAAACTCTACTATCACTTTCAGATTCTTTTAAACCCACTTCTAGTATAGGGATAAATTTTTTAATAACATCTGCAACTCTTTGTAATGGAATAATATTTCAAATAATTAAAATATGATGCTCCACTTTTAGAGAGACATTTTATTTGGCAGTGCTTCCCGCAATTAATAAGAAACAGTTTAAAAAATTCTGTGCTCTTCAATTATCCTTTCTAGTTGTTGTTAATTAGGAAATGACATAATATCGCCCTGTAATTTTTCCGAAATAATGCCACATGTTTCCTTTACGATTCTAGAAACTGTAAAATATTCAATTCTAAACTCGCGTCTTAAATGTTTGAAGGTAGTCCCCGTGACAAGAAATCTGTAATCAAAGCTTCAGAAAAAAAAATGAATGCATTATATTAATGCTGAAAAAAACGTTACATATGTAAAAAAATTTCAGGGGAAACAGTATCTGCTCTGTGGAGGAATAAAAAAAACACATATCGGCGCGAGTTGAAAAAACTCTCCATTCCCATTTACGGGATGAGGCTAAAAACACTTCATCTTCTTGGCCATATTTTTAAATGATGTCTTTTTTAAAAGATTTGATGACCCCGGCTACCAAGTATGAAACTCTATTTTCCCTCTAACACGAGGATAGAATTGATTCTGAGGTAGATGAAAGCTCAGAAACGCAATCAACTATTGATCTAACTTCTTCAGCTGCGGCAGTCTTTTCGGAATCATCAACGTCACAATCTATGACCATGAAGAGAATCGATTTCTTGAATTGGAGAACAGAAAGTTGCAAATATTATTCCAAGTATTAGTACAAGATGCACCTGCACCAGATTGCGAGGATTTGAATTGATTTATTTTTTTCTGTTCATTGACAAGGAACTATTATGTTTGATGCTTTCAAAAAAGATAATACATTTATTCAAAAATGATTTTTTCTTTTATCCTATAGTAATGGCAAGTCGCTCTGCAGGTGATTTGTAGCCGTTTTTTTCAGCTGAGGACCAACTTTTTTCAGTAAGTAATCAAACGTCTGGGCAGACATTCTCAGGTAATTCCAAAATTAGTCCGGGTACATCCTCAATTTATAATACAAATAATGAAATTCATCAAACTTTTTACTGTTTATAGGGCAAATTCCGACTTTTTTTATAAAATTGTTTAAAGGTACAATACAGAGTGTCCCAAGTATAAACGAATGCTCTACTCTCGGCGGAGCCATTTTGTAAACCAACGCTCCAACTTTTTTATGTCGATGTCACACACAGCAATTTGTGTCGACACGGCTGTCGGTTTGACTGCCGCTCAAAATGGGCGACGACTTAAAATATGTAATACTTTTGGGCTTGCTTTATTTGCGTTTTTAAATATTGTGGTTTGCTTCTATAGCACGCAATGGTTGTTCAGTGCCCATTTAAAATCTTTAATTTTAATTAAAATCTTATTACGTAGTAGTGTTTGAGAAAAGAAAACACCGGATAAACTCACGTGTGCCAGTGCTCATGCAAATCAATGTAAGTAAGCGGCGCGTCAGTAATAAAACCACGAGCGTTTCTTTCAATAGGCGGCGTGTCAAGATGGCTTTTCATGCGCCCGGCGGTAGTATCGGCGTGTGTGTTTTGCGTTGTTTAAAAATACCTGCGAATGCGCCGACACGGCAGTTGAGCCGACAGCCGAGTCTACACAGACCGCTGTGTGTGTCATCGTCTTAATAAAATACCTGTCGCGTCGCTTGACGCTCTGCAAATGCGATGCAATTGACGCTACCACTCTAAACAGTACTGAATTACAGGATGAGCAACTAAATGAGGTAAGAGGCTGTATTTGAAAACCAACTGGCTTTTTCGACTTGTGGTAAAAAATTATGTGATAAAAGCAACCAAAAGAAATTACTGAAAATTATTTTAGACATTTTTAAAATAACAACCAGTGGGCCCAATTGCAATTTTGAGTTTTAAGGCCCTTTTTCTGTAATAGTAATGATAGTAACACTGAATGCTCTCTTAAAGATAAGGTAAATTCAAATTTTTTCGTTAAATACTTTTTGATCTATTTCTGAAAGGAAAGTGATGGGAGGTGTTCAAACATGTTCACTCAATATACAGGGTGATTCATAACTATTGAGACATACGTTAAGGGTGGGTTATTTAGACCAAAATATAACCATTTGACCCAATATTACATAATAAAATATTGCTCTAAAAAAGATAAAATTTAATTTTTTTTCCATTTATTGTTAATAATTTCACTATAAACTTATCAATTCTTATCAAAATTGGCAGAGAAGCATAGCTTTAGACCAAAAATTATTTTATGTACTATTGTACATTTATTTATACGGGACGCCACATTAATGATTTCTGATGTTGAAATCGACTGGTAACTTTTTTGACAAAACCTTTTAATGATTTTGGTTAGAAAATATGACGTAAATATTTTTCTACACAATATTAGTACTCCTGTTTAAACACGACAATTTTACCCGTTTCCGAGAAAAACGCAGTTGAACAATCCGTAGTCTTTCAATTTCAAATATTATTTTATTTGTTAAGAGAGTGTATTGGACTGACAGATAATTATGCCTTTCTGTCGATTTTGATAAGAATTGACATATTTACAGTAAAGTTATTAACAAAAAATGAAAAAAAAAATTTAAGCGTTGTATCTTTTTCTACGGCAATATTTAATTAAGGTATATTGAGTCATATAGTCAATATTTTATTAAAGCATATTGAATCCTATAGTCATGTTTTGGTCTAAATAACTCGCCCCTATCCTATGTCACAATAGTTATGAATCACTCTGTATATCGATAACTCCTAAAAAACCTAATGTCGTTAAAAAGGGCATTTCTTAAGCTATCAATCGTGTTATAAGTAATGTGATTGCAATTGCTTACTTTGCTGTCAGATGGTGTTTTCTGACATAATGCAAAGAAATCTCTGAAAAAGAATGGAATAATATGACTTTGTTTATGTCATTAGATACACATAAAAGCGCAACAACTCAGTAAAAACCATATCTCAATATCTTTATCCTATTTTACAATAATAAATAAAAACTAAAAACTAAAAAATAGTAATTATTTTGGAAAGGATTTTCACTTAACGGTTTTGTTATTAATGTCTAATCATTTCAAATTTGCTAATTTATTATTTAAGGTGCTGAAAATGATATCTTTATTAATAAGTGAAGGTAAAGTAAAAGTGCTAAACACAGTGTGTGCAGATTTTTTTTGTGAAGTACACCTGTATAATATGCCATCAAATTGAATTTCTTAATAAACATAGCAGACGAACCAACTGAATGTATAATAACAAACCTAAAACCTGCTTTAAACAGTATGTTAAATCCCAAATTATTTTTCAAATTTCCAAAAGTTAAACATAAGCTAAAACGATATCAAACCTTGATTGTCCTATGCAACAATAATTAAAAATGTTTACAATTATTCTACTAAGTTATTAAGGTTATGTTACACACGTTTATTTATTTATTAATCCGTATGGTACATTATTTTTATTATTGTATTGTAATATATTGTTACGATTGTTATTGTTTGCTTTTCCACATACACAAGCGCGACCCGATTGTATTACATTATTAAGAGTTACAGTACTTATAATTATGATAAATACACACAATTAATATTACTTGTTATAATATTGAATAAAAACCTAGCACTGGTCTCAACAACTACATGACTACGCTTTTATATTTGTAGAATAATATTGTAGAAGATATTTGAATACTCAAGCGAACGTAATAGTATGGTGCCCCAGAAAATTAGTATAAACCTGTAAACCTAATCATACAACCCTGACCCATTTTAGTAATCATAAGTAGTAATATTGATTAAGTGTGTAGGTAAACATATTAGAAGTTAAATAAGAACATAAAATACTGCCATTACATGACGGCGCATTATGGATCGGTCCAAGTCCAACATTTATCGAAAAATTAATCTATTGGAGGAACCTATTATTTTTTCTGTAGAAATCGAAATTTTTATCAAATATAGGGTTTTTCATAATAAAAACATAACTTTTTTTTAACCATCCTGTATATTTGAAAATAATTTTAGTTTGTAGCTCTTATTAACTTACATGATACTCCGTTCAAATTAATTCCAAATAAGAAAAGATGTAGACGTGAAACTTGATGCCATTACTGTTAAGGCACCCTGTACATTGCACAAAAATTTGAATAGACTATACCCATAAAAGTTTAAAAAAAATACTTTCCGCAAACAATAGTTATAAAGAACTACTATGTTTTTAGTATTTTTGCGAATGAAAGTTACACAACTTATAGGTAGTTATGAAAACACATTGGAGGGTTATATACTACTTTTAGGTAGCGCAATATGTTTGTTTAGCTACAATAAAAGAAAAACCATTAAAAAAGTCTTTATTACCTTGTGTGATGTCGCATTAACGTAAACTTGTATGCAATGGAGCCCTGGAGACACACTAGGATATACCTCGTGCAATATTTCGGCGCTACCTTACATAGTCTACTTGTGCGGTTTAGTTGAAGTGTTTCGCAGTTTAAATCACTGCGTTGTGGTATATTTAGTAGTTTTTCAAAAACGTACGGTACGCTGTATTAATTCTTTAAAATACAAGGAAAAGATTATACTGTTGATGCACGTCGTGACAGCACGTGAGTTGAATTGTGTCTACTTTTTGAGAAAGAAAAACCTGCTGTCGTTCGTGCTATATAACATCATATCGTAAATGTGACTACAATGTGTCTCATGTGACGTGACGGTAATTTGTTTTCAGCTTTTATAACGTTCATTTTACGTAACTCATTAACGTAGGGCTACGGCTGTAAATTCCTACTATGTTCATCGAAAACTACAGTAACTGTAGCGGTTCACGAATAAATTACCTTCCCCATCTTTTGCAATAAACTGCAAATTATTAAGATACTTAAATTAACAATATTTCCTTTTATAATATGCATCGTTCTTTCGTACCACAACCGTTCGTTACTACTCATTGGTAATGGAAAAATGAAATAAAGCTTTTTTTTGTTTTATTTTAAACTAAATAAACATAAAAGTCGTGTTGCCTATAAAAGAAAAAATGTAAAGTACTAAATTACCTCACTGTGCGCAGGATTTTAGTACACAAAATTTGAGTGTTTAAATTAGATTCGACAAAAGCTCTTTCAACTTTTGTCGAACAATAACAATTTTTTAAGTCTAGAAAATGTTAGACTTAGATTAATGATTTAAAGTGCATTATTCAACTATAAAGAATAAAAATTATTAATTAACCAGTTGTGCGAATTCAAGCGTAAGTGATATACTACTGAGTTAATAAACTTGCTCATAAGAACCTTAAAATTAGAGTTGGAGACGAAAGAATTTTCCAAAGAGAAATAACGAAAAATACGAAAGACTGAGTGTATGTCGCTTGTGATTTATACTAGTCTTTGTAGAATTCTTGTTTGAAAATAATTTAATTAAAATAATGTATTTGTAGATTGTAAAAAAAATTAATTATATTTAATAATTATGTACAGGGTGGGTCATTTTTGACACTTTTAAAGGGGAACTCCTTTATCCAATTGAGATAGACAAAAACTAATATCGGTGTCTTAAGCTTATTTTTAATGAGAAACACAGTAGCAAAAACCGCATGGCGATATCCATTGTAGTGTCGGGGATACAGGGTGATTTTCGAATATCTGCATTTTAGAAAAATGTCTGTAAATTGTTTCCTGTTGGAAATTTTCAATTTCTGCAAAAACATTGCTGCAGCACTTTTTACGTAAACTCCAATGCCGTTTTTAAAATGAGTATACGGGGTCACGTCAAAAAGTAATAATACCAAACTTACTTTTTAACCCAGATATGCCCATTATATCTGTGTGATTGTTTTTTGTTAATTTTCATATATATTTTTAATTGAGATATAAAAAAGACTTCTAGAACCAATAAACTTAAAATTTAGTATTCCAAGTACAAGAAAAATGCCGTCCTACATGTAGTACGTTGGGCAAATCAGTGACATAAACTGAATATTTACATACTTTTGGGTAATGAATAATAACTCACAAAACATTTTACATGTAAAACTTTGTTACATGTAAACACTTCTTGTTTGTTTTTCTTGAGGTATTACAAAATGGTCAGTTCGATCAAAGCAGATATCTATTTGTTCGTTACGTAAACAATGTCCTGTTGCCCAAGTTTACTTTTTGTTTTGCTGTAATAGGGTAACAGCAATTCTTCTTCTAAATTTCAGTTGGTCTAACACACCATCAGTTTTCCTGTGTATTTGGCATACATTATGTACATCCATATCTATACAATGAGCAATTAGAGGAAAATAACATTTTTACCTCTTATAGACACTATACAAACTGATGTTTTGATCACTCCTATCCACACCACCTATATTTGCGTTGAGGTTGCGTTACCTACAACACAAAAATAAAAAAAATATATAGCGAAAAGTGTACGTAATTATTTTTACCTGTATAGTTTTCTTTTCTTTTCTTGAAAATCTTTTTACAGTGTGAAGAGGATTTACTCCTGCTGAATTTGAACACAACGTTACTATATTATTGTCGTGCCATTTTACAACAATAAGTAAGTAAGTTTATCCATCTAATAATAAAATGTTTACAAATATCACCTAATTTCTAATCATACAAGAATCACCTCTCTCACATGCTCTAAGCATGCTTTTTAAAATTTATCAAAGTCTGTCCTTTCTTAATTTCCTCAAGCAGCTCATTATATATTTTTAAGCTCTTATAATACAAATTGTTTTGTAAAAAGTTCTTAACTAAAGGGAGCCTAAAACTATTTAAATCTCTAGTGTTATATTGATGTATATCTTTACTAAAAACAATAAATTTCTGCATGTAGCTAGGTAACATATTATTAATTATCTTATAAATAAATAGTAACGTTTTAAAATAAACTCGTTGCTTAACACTTAACCATTGTAATGCATTTAGCATTGATGATATTCGTGTCATTTTACTACACCGTAATATGATCCGCATTGCTTTATTTTGTAATTTTTGCAGTCTTTGAAAGTCGCCTTACGAAAACAAGAATAATATGGTTGCACAATAATCAAAATGAAGTGCAATTATAGTTTTATACACCAGAATTCGGGACCAAACACTCAATTTCGAACTTATTCTTCCAAAGAACCCTATTTTTTGAGCTACTTTACGCATGATGTAATTAATGTGATTTTTGAAAGATAGTTTGTTGTCAATAATTATTCCTAAATATTTTGATTAAATCGAGTACTCAATTTAAACATTGTCGATTCTAACCTTTCAGTCTGTCATCCACCCATTATTACTTAATGTTAATGCTTTTGTTTTTGAAGTGTTAAGTTTGAGTTTATTAAATTTTAACCAATTAGAAATATTCACTAAGTCACTATTAATATTGTTTACTGCACTTTTAATGTCGATATCGGTAACTGTTATTAAGGTATCATCGGCAAACAAGTTTACTCTAGCATATTTAACTGAATTTATCATGTCATTTATGTAAATTCTAAATAACAAAGGGCCTAAAATTGTCCCTTGAGGCACCCCTAATAAGATCTCTCTAGATGTAGAATTTTCTCCCTCATAGATGGTTATCTGGCGCCTATCGTTTAGGTAATCTTAGAACCACTTCAAAGCATTTCCGGTGATGCCGTATTTTTCTGTTTTTGAAAGTAAAAGAGTCCGATTTCAAAAGCCCTCTTAAGGTCAAGCAGTACCCCAACAACCTTTTGTCCGCTTTCAATATCGTTCTTCCAATTGGCTAGAACTAGATTTAGAGCAGTTTCGCACGAATGATTTTTTCTAAAACCCGATTGCATATTAGTAATTATATTATTTTCTTCTACATACTTATCCAGTTGTTTTTTAGCAAAAACTTCTACAAGTTTTTCTAAAGTAGGTAACATATTTATAGGTCTGTATTCACCCAGTTAAATTGCAAGAGTTGTTTTTGTAATTCTTGACCTGAATAGCACTTCATATATTCAAACGTTATTATTTGCTGTTGAAACTCTTTGTCATCATTATTGTAATTAAATGTAATTTTTATGGTTTTGTGGTCAGAAATTTTACAATCCATCACTTTAGCTACTGTTTCTTGCCGATTTGTAATCAGAAGGTCAATTATTGTGCTACTTTTTTCTGTAATTCTTGTGTACTCATCAACAATTTGACACATACCATTTTTTGAAATTATATTTTTCATTTTCTTACTGTATGTAGTTCACCTTGACATATCTATGTCAAAATCTCCAATGATCAAGTTCATTTCTTGTGAATTGATTTTATCGTCGTACCAGTTTTCAAAAAATTCTAAAAATACTGCATCACTTGCACTAGGACTATGAGATAATAACGTGTAGAATCCGCTTGGTAAACCTTGCACAATGTGTAAACTAGTTAACCATGCATTTTTTTCCAAAACCTGGGTTTTTACACTTTTAAACTTAACACAATTTTTAACATACATTACTACACTACTAGTATGTCTATCATGAGAATCACAACGAATCAAATTATATCCAGGAATTGAAATTTCGAAGTCTTTTATGTCGCTTGTAGTACGCTTCTCTACAAGAAATAACGACAATGGCTCCTGGAACAAAACAAGCATTTCAATTTGTGCCACTAAAAGTTCTATATTCAAGTAAATTATATCGTTGAACCCCTTTACTCTAAAAAATTTAAAAACCGCACATATTGAATTCCACGTTTCATGTTTAACATCAATTTTCAATTTTAATTTATTCGCCACTTGGCAACAATTCGCACATTTGTTGTCCGGTTCCTCTGCTTTACTTTGGTTGACATTATGATTACCGGCACATCTTGGACAAGTTAGGTCTCTCCTACGTTCATTACCTTTATGACCGTATCCGCTGCATTTAAAGCATTTTGTTGGCATTATAGCATCTACAACTTTGCATCTGTCCCAACCTAAATTTACTTTTCCCTCTTCAAGTAGCTTTTCGTATAAGTTTCCATCTACTTCAACATATGCAAAGAACGATTTTTGATTTTTCGGAGCTGCTACGTGCACTACTTTAATTTTTGTCCTGTCTACGTCCATGAAGTCATTTTGTGACATTCCAAATATTTTGACACGTGGTTTGCGTTTTATTGGTAGATTTATTTATAGTTGTTGCCAAGTTTTTCTTGTACAGCTTCTTTTAGTTTTGAAACTGCTTCATCGTTTTTACATCTAATAATAATGCCTCCCTTGCTAGCATCTTTAACATCGGAAATCGCAATGTTTGAGAGATCAATGCTCTCAACAATGTCCTGCTTTGTTTGGTAACATTTTTGACCATCTTTTTTGGGTTTAATTACTAACACTAGATCGCTTTTTTTTTATTTTGGTTTATCAGCATAACTTACTGATTTAGTTTTCGATAAGTGGGATATACAACTTTCAATCTTATCTTGATTTTCATTC
The DNA here is from genome assembly GCA_030710515.1 of Abscondita cerata. Lineage (NCBI taxonomy): Eukaryota > Metazoa > Arthropoda > Insecta > Coleoptera > Lampyridae > Abscondita > Abscondita cerata. The sequence continues at coordinate 15,542 of JALBCR010001801.1, read as the reverse complement.
ATTAATTCAGCAATACTACCTGACTGTTGTTTAATTGCTTCTTTACAACCTTCAATTTCTTCACTACATATATTCACCTTTTCCATGATTGACCCTAACGTAGTTTTCACTCCGTATTTTTTCATTACACGGCATCGGATATGTCATTATCAACCAATTTTCTATAGACGTAACTTTCTCGGGGTTCTTTTTTTTATTATTTTGGAGTCTTTTAGGTTATTTTTAGGTATTCGGTTTTTGCGAATGGTGCCAGTTTCCTTAAAATTTTTATATGAAAGTAACTCTAGTAAAGGTATTGTGGAAAAAAAATTGTCAAAGAATAAATGCATTTAAACGTCAGGCCATTTTTTTCTCAAAATATTTGAGTATTCTAAAACAACAGATAGACCGACTCCCAGTTCACCATATTTTGTGCTAATGTTTGTAGAAGCTCCTTGGTATGGTTGAAACCAGTTGATGTAACCCAACCTAGTTGCACCGACCCATTGTTTGTATAAATTGTTTGTAGCCATGGCGCCCAAAATAAAACATTATAGCATCGTCTACGAAATGATTTTCCTCACAAATGTTGTATTCTACAAACTTTTGGTTCAAATTATCGAACAACGGTCTCACTTTTGCAGATTGTTTGTTGTGGTGTCAAATTTCGTATTATTCACAACATAAAAATGAGACAAAATGAATTCAAATTTATTACGAGATAAAACCTCAGACACTAAACTGCTGTGAGTATCGCTTTCATTTTTCCAAAACATGCGTCGTCGAAGAAGCTGAACATACTCACTTAGCAATAAAATTCCAATCAACGCCTTTACTTTGGACTTTTCTATTGTGATCTTTATATTTTTTTGTTGTATGTAGCGGTTAGATTCTGTAATTATCAGATCTAAAATTTTATCGTAAAAAAAAGAGTGAATAATTCCAAAGGGCTTTTATGCTCAAAACTTTGAGTGCTAATGGTAGAAAACTCTGTTTTATTTGTTGACAAATCTTCCTCTATCCATTTGTAGCATTTGTTTTCTACGCGACGTTTCTTTTGGGTCGATGAAGATTTAATATTTTGTTTTTTCAGCTCTTGCCAAGGAATATTGTTTTCCGAAGAATAATCATCATCACTAGCATGAGTGCTTATATTTATTTCAGCAGGTGCACGAAGTTGAGATCCCGGTAAATTATTTATATCGACGAAATGCTTGTCTCCTGAATCTTCCTCTGTTTGATTTCCTGAAGTACTTTCTGGTGGCAATATTGCTATTGATCGAATTTGTCTTTGAAATTTTTCGTCTTCTATTATTGCAAGTGCATCATTCAAAGAAAAGTTTCTAGAAATATAAGATTGTAGTGGCGCTTATGCGCAACGTCCTACAAGTAGGACTGACAAATTCAACCGTAAAAAAAGAATTTTGAACAAAGCTAATTCAATTTAGTATTTAACACAACTAATATTTGATATTTTTCTTTAGTTTATAGTAAAAATTGTTTACATGTAATTGCGAAAAAAAAAACACTTACCGTGCAAAGCGTATCTCAGATTCGGACATTTTTAAAAACGCGTATATTCACCTTGAGTAAAATTTCAAACAGTAACTTTTTTATTTCTAATAATGCGTCTACCTACTACTACAACATTATAAGACGTGTGTGGATGCGGCAAATTGTTTTCAGAATACACAGATTTGCAAGTCTGGACATGAATACAACCGGCCTACATGTAGGACGTTGGGCATATCTGGGTATAGAACGCCCTGTATATTTTTATCTATTTTATTTCTTTCATAAATACCCATTTTAAAAACCACAAACATTTTTCAAAAATCCAGATTTTACAGAATCGCCCTGTATCTTTGAAACTATAATAGATAACGATATGTGGTTATCTCCATTACGTTGCTCATTGAGCTGAATGACAAAGCTATACCTACGCCGTTCAAGGACGACATATTCAAAATACGCCTTTTAAAATCGCACGCAAAAATTTAAATAATAAAAATCAAGTAAGTGTAAGCTTTTTACTAGAACCCAGTCAGACAAATGGTTAAAAAATGCAGAAAATTATCTAATTTATATTCTTTTATATTGTAGCTGTAGAATAATAAAGTATTTGAAGTTTGGTGTTCGTAACAATTATTTTATGTTAAGGAAAAGTACTATAAACTATATGGCGTGGTAAACCACATTAGAAGAACTATACAGAGTGGCTACTTTTTATATTGAACAGTATTGCTATCTTGAAAACCATAAGAATTACAATGTCGCTTAAATGGATCAAAAGTTGCGCATAATAGGGACCAACAAAGTTTTGAAGACAAATCTTTAATAACTTTTACCGTTTACGATTTATACAGACAAAACCAAAATATGAGAATTTATAATTGTCGTTGTATCTCCTTTATTTTAAAAGATTTAAAAATTGTATTTACATTTTTTAATTTAAATTATAAATACTATTCTACAATAGTATTCAATTTATCATACAACGTCTCGTCTGTTTATTAAAACCATCAACATTTTTTTTAAATACGGACCTGGTTTTTTTCTACATTAAATTAATTATAATACCACCATACATACACCCCTACAATTATTTTTTAATTGCCCTCCGTTTTGTCACATTTCTATTCATCACTAAATGAACATATTAGCTGAAGCAGTACCTGTTTGTTATTTGAAAACCGGTTGTTAAGCAGTAGTGCTTATCAAGAAGAAAGATTGTTATTATTTTACACAAATTATTATTATTGTATAACTTTTTAATAATAATTAACAGAAACCAACAAGAATAAGTTAATGATACAAGAAATACATTTACAAACGTTGTTCAAAATGGCCACCGTCATTTGTCGTCGAACCAATAATGGCATTTCATCTAACATTTCTTCTTAGAGATTAATGTATTTAACAGCATTTAAATTTCCATCTATAAATTTGGGCCCAATTATAACGTTGCCAATAATTCCACACCACACATTTAATAAAAATCGCACCTGAGGTCGTACCTGTCTGGCGAGTAAGATGAGGGTTGGTAGTTGCGTAATAGTGTTTATTTTTTCTATTAAATACTCAGCAATTTGTGAATGTGCTTTCATCTGTCCACAGAATATTTTTATGAAACGACCTATTGGTATTTAACTTACGTCTAAACCAGTTACAAAATGTCAGTCTACGGGCAGGATCATCCCTGTGTAAGGTCTAGGCTAGTTGGTATTTGTAATCATGATATTTGTACTTTTTCAATATCCTTTTAACCCCTGCTCTAGATATTCGACATTGTGTTGCAATATTTTTTGTCGAATTTTCTGGATTTACGTGTACTAATGCTAACACATTCATGTCGTTTACTGTACCTCTTTTTTGATGTGCCCTATTTAATTTAAACACACTACCTGTTTTAGCTACATTTTTAGATACCACATAAATAGTATTTCTTGTTGGACGTTTCCTATTTGGATACAGATTTGCTAATGTCTGCACAGTCACATCAATATTCCTATTATTTTTTATAAAAACATCGTACATATCTCGTTTTTCTTCTACAGAATATCGAACCATAATGTAATATTTCACGGCACTCTTAATGACAAAAAAAAATAAAGTAGTCGAACCTACATTGGAAATAATAAATAAATATTTTTAAAAATTCTGCAGTCTTATCATTTCTTACATGCCGTTTTTTTTAATATTGTGTTAGGTAAACCCAACAAAATGGATCTGTAAGGATATTATTTAATACCCAATTGATTAATGAAAATAATCTTTGTACTAAAGAAATAGCTTTGGCAGATAGACAAATAATTAACTAAAAAGGACTAATGCATATCCATCGATATCTCATTTAACACAACCGGTACGGCTTCAGCTGACATGTTCATTTAGTGTAGAATAGAAATGTGACGAAACGGCGGGCAATCAAAAATAGTTTTAGGGGTGTATGAATGGTGGTATTTTAATCAATTTAATGTAGAAAAATACCAGGTCCGTATTTAAAAAAATGTTGATGGTTTCTCTAAACAGACGAAACGTTGTGTGACAAATTGGATACTGTTGCAGAATAGTATGTATAATTTAAATTAAAAATGTAAATGCAATATTTTTAATATCTTTTAAAATAAAGGAGACACAACGACAATTATAAATTCTTATATTTTGATTTTCCTTGTATAAATCGTAAACGGTAAGAGTTATTAAAGATTTATCTTTAAAATTTTGTTAGTCCCGATCATGCGCAACTTTTGTCTCATTTAACCGACATTGTAATTTTTATGGTTTTCAAGATAGCAATATTGTTCAATATAAAAGTAGCCACCCTGTATAAGTCAAAATTATATTGGCATATATGCAAAAGTTCTGATTCTTTTTTTAAGTGACACCCTGTATATTTTTTTATAAATTCTTGTAAGGTATATTTTTCTCTATACAACAGCGTAAAATTTTAAATTTTTGGTCATGACAAGAATATCGTAAGATTCATTTTGTATCTGTATAGTTATTTATTAAATAAAATGAGTAAAAGACATTCTTGATGTACCTATTAAATAAAATTTTTAATGGACTATCAGCTAGGTAGATACAGTAAAATAAAATTAATCATATCTCCACAATTTTGTTAAATATTTATAAAATGTACAAAAATGTTCCTAAATGATAAAATAAGAATATAATTACTACGATCATTGAACAAGCGTTCAATATGTGTTTGACTATCTTGTATTCGAAATTATTACCTGGAACTAAATGCACAAAAATTAAGAAAATAATATGGTATTAATTAAAAATGCCATTATTTAGTAGCTCTCTTATTAATGATTTATATTGAATCTTAGCTGAAAGTGTTTCAAGCATGAAAATATAACACATTTTACGTTTATCCTTGTATTTAAAGAAATATTGATTTTTTAATTATCTTTTATATTAAGCGCCCTTTAACATAGTGTTATTAATGTTGGTTATAAAAATAGATAATTTTATTTACATTTTGATACAAAAGGTCAAAAAGTTGTTTAAGCTCAGCGATTTTTCTCTAATTTTATGCCGAAAAAAAATTTGATTTGCAACAAAGCACATACGGCGGCCTGGAGAATAAAAATGGGCGTAATTTGATGTATGATAACATAGATAAAAAATTCTTAACATACAAAGTATGCAAAAGAAAGTATTTTGGTTGGAAAGGTCAGCCTTAAGGTTTGTTAGTTTAGTTCATTTTTGTTGGTGATGTTAAGTAGTCGTGTCGTCGTCGTCGCGCTGTTTGTCTTAGGAAAACTTAAACGGAAAATTGAGTTAACTTCGATGGGGTTTTGTGAAAAAAGCAATACCTTTGCTTGTATGCGTCTCGAATGTGTATTAATGTTGTATTTATTAAATGTTCAATGTTTATTGCACACAATCATTGTATATCTTTAAAACGCAGAATGGACAATTGTGCTGAAATGTTTGGTTTGCATAACATATAAATAAGTAGAATTTCCAAAAATATATATTTTATTTCAAGGGTTAAAGAAAGGAAATCGTATTTTAAAGTAAATGTATTGAATCATGTTTTTTTATATAAATCCATTCATATTTGAAATATTTTTGTGTTACTTCTTTACCAGCATTTTAAGTTTTTGATCGTCATAAATCTTTCCTCTGTAGGTACTTTTAATAAAATGTCATTAATAATAGATCCAATATTTTACTTATGCTTATTTAATAAATAAGCACAATTTATTTCATTCATGATTTTAAAGAGGTTGTTTTGTTATTTTGACTTTTTACAGTACACCAACGCGCTACATAAAAATTACACTACGTTAGAATGAGACAAATGTGTCTCATCAATTGTTGACACCATTGTTTAAAACACTGCAAACGCGATTTTCTTTAAAAATGAAATATGCTAAGTACGTATTATTTTAAGAATTACTTTTTATTCACAATCATATTGTAAAATGTCAGTTGTCATGTATGTTCAAAGTTAGAAAATATGATATTACCCAATTCATGTTGAATTTTTTTACCAGCTAGCCGAGAAAAATTATTATTGATTTCTACTGCTGGTTACATAAACTTTAAAAGAATTTTTTTGTTAAATGACATGCATGAGCTGCAAGAGGTAAGCCTAACCATAAAATTGTCTAGGAATTTATGTTTTAGATATAGATTAGATTAAAATATGAAAAAGTTTAAGATTTAATTAACAAAATTAAGTAGTAGTTACATTGAAATTCTTGTATGTATTATGATGTACATTTAAGCATGTTTTAATTTATCTTCTGCAGAGAATTGAACTGTACTATCTGCGATTTTTCAACAACCGCCAAAGAAAGCTGATAAAGTACTGATAAAACTGATTACAAAAATTACATGTGTTTCTATCTCTATGATAAAAAAGTAATTGCTATTGATACCTATGTGATATATCATCTAGAAACAACGCTTCGCTATACTGTCCTGTAAGAATAGTTTTACACAGCTTTAAGCACCAGCACTAAATTTTAAAGTCTCAGTTTCTTCAATCGCATAGCATTATTTTGTACTTATATCTTAATTCTACTTAATTTTTAATACTTTCAAGGCCAAAATAAGTAGCCTGTTTATCTCTCATTGTAATAAACAAAAACAATAAACATAACCACCAAACTTGTACAATTGTATCGCTCTCATTAAAATTCAAAATAATTAACGTATTTATTTAGAAAAATTTCAATTTTTGTAAGTATTTATTGTCACATTGCGACATCCTTCAATTTCTTTCTTACTAATAGCAATATGCGGTTCCTTCGGGTGTGTAGTGGTGGAAGAAGCTCTGATATTGGAGATATATCAACCACTGATGCCCCCGGCTCTGACACTATCGTTGATGTATCCTGTGGAGCTAACATATATGCCACTTTAACTTGACTCCTAAGTGATTTTCCAAAGTAGCACTTGACTTCCTACCTCCTACCTTTTTAAAACCTTTTAACATTAAACTACAAAAATATTTTAAGGCATACAAACCTAAATATAAACAATTAATTAATCTGGCTAAAGGGAAATTAATTTAAAAGGAAAAACTAGAGATGCCCAAAACATAGGCAGTCATAATTGAGTTTATAAAGGGTAAGAGCGAGTGTGAGGAGCAGTGCACTAGAAAATTATTTGCATGAGAGAGAAGAGAGGACTAAAAATAAAAATACAATCAGCTTTCCCACTTCTTCTCCGTTTTTTATCCTCCAGGGCACAGTCTTGGACCCGAATTTATTTCAGGCGTACACAGCCGACTTGTGCTCACTGTCCCTGGAAAATGGTATACTCTTTTTATTTGCAGATGATACCTGTATTATCTTCAAATATGTGAACTTGGACTATCTAAAGTTAGTTCTTGGCTTTCAAAGCAAAATTTCATTTTAAATAAGGATAAGATGCAATATTTCATTTTTTCGTTTAGCAATAGATACTAGCGACCACATTCTAGATTTATCATACAAGACAGAGGATGTGCCGGGACGTATGGCTGCGGGTGTGGATTGATAAAGCGCACCAGGTCTACTAAATATCTCGGTGTTTTAATTGATGATTACTTAAAATGAAACTGTCCTATTAATTCTGTCAATTCTAAAATTAGGAAAATATCTTATGTGTTTCAAAATATGAGGTATTTATTAAATGAAAATCTTTTAAAGTCTATATATTACGCGCTTGTGCAGTCCCACCTTCAATACTGTGTCGTGGCATGGGGCTCGGCCTATATAACACTAGCAGATATGAACACTCTGATCCTTTGTAAAGAAATTCTAAAATTATGTCGTTACATACTCTAATAAATTTTGAACCTCCAAAAAAAAATTTCAAAATTTCAACATACACAAGGTACCAGGTGTAGGGGACGACTGATGGAGAGAAGAGTCTGTAGAACCACAGCAGTGAGCAATGCATGGTTTACTAAAGCTCCTAAGCTATTTAATTCATTCCCTACTTTATGGAGTCACCTGATTTCCAACAGTGACAAGCCGAAAAAATAAAAATTAAAGAGTGTGCAAAAACTCTTTATTAAACTTTTAATTATATATTTATCTACTAAACAAACGTAAGTCAGTTTTCACCATTAAGCAATTTCAGAATCATTTTAATTTTCTTCACTTTCCTTTTTTAATTATTTTTTTATTTTTGTAGCAGTTATATACAAATTACATTTTAGTTTATACTAGGTACTTTTATTATTACTATTTGCACTATTACAATTAGTAAAATAAAACTACCATCTAAATAAAAAACTTCTAATTTGTATTCATCATTTGTTCAACTTATGTTTACTTAAGCAGACTCTGCCTTTCACACGTGCATATCAGGAAAGGTATAGCCTCGTTAAAACAAAATAACTTAAAATTTTTAATTACTTTATGGTTGAATATTTTGTTTTGTACATTATATTGTATTAAAATGTTATTAGTAAAGACAATAAAAAAAAGTAACATAGCAGTAGTCCTTCGAAAACAATGCCTTCTGTACATGTGATCATCACTTAAATTTAAGTAAATTGCTATTTTTTTTAGAAAATCGTCTAATGGCATTGTGACCGAAGAGTTGTCTCATTATTCGCAACGTCAATATCTTTTCGAAGAGCAATGTATTATTTCAATATTAAAATCCATCAAAGATTAGTTACCAGACTTGACCAAAGTTGGTGGGTTTTTGTCTTAGAAATAGTAATACGAGGCGGGTTCATAAACTAAAGACCGTTTGTTTATATTTAAATATTGGCGCTTTGGAGCACAGTTTTACTGCTGCAGTGTCATCTATTGACTCATTGCAAAGCTACAGCGTCATTTGTTTTGGTTCTGAAGTCATATTGTAAATGCAAAAAACAATAGCCGCGAAAATCGTTGATTCCGCCAAATGCAAAGTGAGTTCTGTGATCCGTTTCTTATGTGCAAAAGAATTGTCGGCTGCTAAAATTCATCGGGAGTTATGCCTGGTTTATGGACCTACAGTTTTTAGCGAAGGTAAGGGTAGACAATGGTGCCGTAATTTTAAAAATAGTCCATGATGAAGAGCAGAGTGGCAGGCTCAGTATCCAGACCGATGAAATCGTTTCACAAGTAGACCAAGTGGACGAAAGTTTTTGACCTGTTATCAACAAGATAGAGATAATTTGTTTTCTTGCATTATTACGGGGGACGATACGTGGGTATCCTACAGCAACCCAGAAACAAAACAGCAATCAATGCAGTAGCGACACTCAACTTCACCAAAACCGAAAAAGTTTAAGCAAACTCCGTACACAAGTTGAAAGCTACAGTTTTTTGGGACAAAGGCGGTGTCTTTTTGGTTGATTTCATAGAACATGGAAACGCTCAACAAATTGAGACGTGCGATTCAAAATAAACGCCGCGAGAAACTGTCATCTGGCATAATCCTCCTTCACGATAACGCGCGTCCTCACACTGCTTGCAAAACCAATGTGTAGTCCCGATCTTGCACCTAGCGACTACCTCCTTTTTTTGCATTTTAAACAGTGGCTCGGTGGACAACGTTTTGCAACCGAAAAGGGACTCAAAAATGCCGTTGTCAACTGGTTTAACTCTCAGGCGGCAAGCTTCTATGCAGAGGGGTTAAAGAAGCTGGTGCAGCGATACGAAAAATGGATAAAAGTGAACGGCGATTATGTAGAAAAGTAAAGTAAATTTGTACCTAACTAAGTATGACAATAAAATTTGTTTCTTATAAGTATATTTTTTTCTGTGACGGCCCTTAGTTTATAAACCCGCCTCGTACAAACCACATCTTTAAGAAAATTTATGTCGGCTACTTTTAAATAGCTCTTCACTACGACAAACACTAGATGTACCAATTATTACAGCAACCAAAAATGTGTGTGTTAGGGTGTATTCATAAAATAAATGGAAATAACTTTTGGAGGGAGAAATTCTAATGGAACTTCGTTTAAAAATTTGTCGATAATTAAAAGGCAAAGTCTTTTGATTTTTTAGGTTTGTAGCTTACATTTTGTTTTTTTAGGAATGCTTATAAATTTGCAAACTATGATATGTCGATTTTTTCCTGAAGTTTTTTTAACTTTTGGTATCTCACAGGCATTCTCACTGCAAACAAAGTAGTAATCAGGGTGCCACTTAGCAAAAAGTGTAGTAAATACTTCAGAGCAACTAAGATTTTAAGACTTACAAAAACAAACCGTTAAACTGTAGAGATATATTTCTTTTATAAACTACTACACCATTTGACATAGACAGTAAAACCAATACAAAGTTAGTTTTTTTCGATATTTAGCATAGGGATATCAGAAAGTAATAAAGATAGAGAAACGGTTAAATGGGAAAAAATTGTATTTTTATGAAATCACTAAAATCACTTTCGAAAAAATGCACAGCTAACTAGATATTTCAAAAAATAAGGTTTTTTTAAATTTATTTGGTGTATGTTGCTTTGTTATTATTGACTTTACAAAAATGTTTACAGAGAAAAGTTTTAGGTATTTCTGTGGCAAATAATAAAACCTAGACCAAATTTATATTTAACCTATAATTTTTGAGTTATGACACAAATTTCAATTTTTCTAATGAAAACCATAGTCGGCTATGACTTCATAATAAAGATGTATTATAAACGATATCAATGATATACTATATCATACAATTATTTTATAAATAAACAAATTATAGCGAATTTAATTTAATTTCTTTAAACAGCTGTCACAGTCACCTCATATACCGCAATTTGAGGAGTAAGCACTACCTTTCTAGTCAAGAAAGTTAACGACGGAGAAGAAATACGTGGCACACGATCACAAGCTACTATCACTTTATGCGACAATACGCTACCATCGTCACCTGCTAGAACAACATCAATTTACCATATATACAGAGCACAAGCCGATAACTTTTGCGTTTCAACAAAAAACCTACAAATGGAAAATATAGTCGCCTATGCATTTTCACGCCTAGTAGAAACCTCCAATAGAATTCACTACTAAAATAAATATTAAGTATGTTAAACTTTTGAGTAGCTAAAATTAAAACTAATCACGTTTTAAAATAATATACCTGGGACACCCATTTAAAAAAAAACATAAGTTTACTTAATATCTCATAAACAATATAAGATAAAAATAATCTAACTAGACGACTGAATTCTACGTAAAAATATTTTTTATTTTTTGATATGTTAAAGAATAACTAAGATACAGGTAATAGTCAAAAAGTTGAAATTTTTAATTGCAGTCTGTAACTCTTAAATCAAGAAGGTTATGGGAAATTTGTTGGTGTAATCTTTCGATCCTCAAAAAACTAGCACAGGTTTGCGAAAACCGCAACCTTCTATCTTCACTAACAACGGAGATGCCCTACAATTACAACGAAAATGAGAACAGTGTACATTCCTAAGTACAAAAGAGAATTGTATGTGATTTCTTGTTTGACACGGTAAGGCCTTTGATAATAAAAGTTTTTGACAGCCTACACAAATTGTCATATCTTGCCACTATAACATAGACAAAACTGGTAGCAAGTAAATTTGTCAAAGACAAAGACAACAATTAAAACAATCGCCACCGAGACAGTTTACAGCGCAATTCTTTGAGTACTTGGCGAAATTATCAATACGTCTCACAAAAAACAAACCATAACCCTAGACAACGACGCATCTCTAATTTGACAAAGGATGCAAGACGTAAAATCCAAGTAGCCATCCAGCCTCGTATAGTGTATTTGTATATAAATAATGTAAACGTAATATTAACACTTTATTTGAGACCAGTAGAATTTCTAACACACGTACTAAGTTGTACAATACCGCGTAATATAATCAGGAGAAAATACGTATTAATACATCCCATAACGCAATACTGAATGCAAAAATTAGATGCATTGGATGTTACCTAACATTTATATATAACACCACGACATCAGCATTCCTGTTTAAGGAGTTTTTACCATCAAGTAATAATAATAGTTAGTCATAGAAGGCCATGATAATGATAAGAAATTTAATTGAAATTAGCTTAGCTTTAGGGAATGGAATTCATATTATTTCCTATAGTATTCCAATTTAAGCTAGACAAGACAGGCATCTAATCAAAAAAAAAGGATAAATTGTTTAATAATTTCTTATTATGTCTAGTCTAGGCATTATTTTACCTGTGGCGACATGGATAAATTGCGTGCCAATCCCAGTGTCGCCATATGTGTCGACATGGCCTATATTCTGTGTTAAATCTCAACATTTGTCAGCAAGTTGTTTATTACAGCCTGGGACAGTGCTAATAGGAATAGGCGGTCGCATTAATGGGGATACGCATTCTCATTTTATCAGGCCACTGCGGGCCGCGTGGTAAATTTTGATAGTTTGATAGCCGCCAGTGTCTGCCTGGGTGTTCATATATGTATAACATTTGACTAAAATTTAGCCATATTATAATGAGTGATTCAAGTTCTAATTTCGACGATAGTATCGAGGATCCAGATTTCGCGATTACTGATTAAGAAACTGACGATGATATACTACAAGAAGTGAAGAAGACATTGGTGATGATGAAAATGAACCTATTGAAATAACTGATTTCAAAGTTATTCAGTACCATTTTCAGGTAATACTTTTCACATCAACTCTTGCTTACATATCTCATTAAATAAACGTTCTCTACAGTGACTTTGTAAAAGCTCGTGCTACACGTTTCAAAATAAATAAATGTAAAGACTTCACGCAACTTTTATTTATCAAAATTGTAAATAAAAGTTCAGTAAAACCTTTCATATTCATTTATTTCAAAATCAATCTAGCTTACATACGTAGTTGTACTTATTTATTTATCTCTATACTCATGACGATATTTTACAGGATTCTAGAATGACGAATTTGAAAACTTTCAAGCCATTGTTTCACAGAATACATCCTGCAATCGATCTCAAAGAATTCAAATCTGCAAGATTAGGTTTAGAAGCTTTCATAACCAAAAAAGTAGTGGATAATTTGTGTAAATGAACCAGTAAAAGAGCGCAAATGTATCCTAAAAACCAAAGACTCGGTAAAAGTGCACGGCATAAACTGGAAAGGAGTTCGTGCAGAAGAATGATATGTTTCCGTTGCTCTTTTTTTTTATAGGCATCATAAAATACCCTAACATAAGGGATTATTGGACATGATCTTTTTGGTTTGGTGTACCATGGGTCTTTCAAATATTGAGCCGGAATAGATATTACACCGATCGACTTTGAACTAATGAATTTTTATCAATCGTCTTATAAAACTAATTTCCCTAAGTTATTTAAATTTTCCTTGGTTACGGAAGAACCGGGAACGACATAATACTATCACTTAGTAGTAATTTATATGGATACGATAATATTAATGCCGTTATGTTAAAACTGTGCCTCCCTATTGTATCCCATTTCATCACTCATGTTATAAATTGTTGCCTTGAAAATCACACTTACCCTAACTTTTGGAAAATTTATTATTAAACCGATTTCTAAAAAAGCAGATACCAATAGTTTCTCTGATTTACGTCCTATTTCAATTCTACCAACATGTTCTAAAGTATTTGAACGTGTAATTCAATTGCAACTAAGATCTTATCTAAATCAATTTAATATTTTACCTGATAATCAATCAGGGTTCCGTAGGGATCATAGTTGTGCATCTGCTCTCTTAACGATCGTTGATGATATTTATTCTGGCTTGGACAAGAATCTTATAACACTGTTAATGCTCCTTGATTTCAGTAAACCGTTTGATTTAATAAATCATAACTTAGCATCATCTATTTTTAAATTCATTGGCTTACACCCCAGTGCTGTAACCTTATTGTTTAAGTATTTAACAAATTGGTTTCAGCAAGTTCATCTACAACACAAAACGTCTAAATTATTGCGAATTAATAGTGGTGTTCCACAGGGATCCATTTTGGGGCTTCTACTATTTAGTATTTATACCTGTTTTATACCATCGGTTCTAAAACAGTGCTTCTTACATTATTATGCCGACGATTCACAAATGTATTATTCTTTTCCAATCTTTGACATCACCAAATCCGTTAATATGATGAATGCTGAGCTGACATTGTTTATTGAGTTCTGTGAAAGACACGTCTGGTAATTAATCCTCTTAAGTCAAAACTTATAGTATTTGCAAATAAAACAACTAACGTAAATGTTTCTGATAGTATATCTTTCAAAATTAAAGATGTTACCTTGGAAAAATCTGATAGTGTTAGAAACTTGGTGTATTACTTGATACCGAACTAAATTTTGTTGAGCATATAAACTCTTGTATACAAAAAGCTTTTGCCAACATTAAAATGTTATACCGAAATAGAAAATTTTTTTCGTTAGAAGTTAAAGAACTACTAACTGAGTCATTGGTGATTTCCATATTTAATTACGTTGATACGGTATATGGTCCTTGTATTAACACGTTCGCAACGATACGGGGCATATATATCCCGTATTGAATTCTCCTCAGGTACCGACATGAAAAATAGAAAACTACGAACGCGATAACTTTTTAGTTTTTTATTATATTTTTTTAAAACTTTGAAATTATTATGTTAATGGGTTTCTCTATTAGTTTTAAATTTAAAACGGTACGGGACGTATGTGTCCCGTATCGTACCCGAGTAGAATTTTCTCCTGTACGGGTCACAAATTCTTGTTTCGACTTGCAAATGTATACTTCGCTATTTTATTTTTAAAACGTGAATCAGTTGAATTCTTATCCAACTTGTGTATACATTGCTAATTATGAGTTCTCGTACGAAAAATATCCTTAATTTGGCGTTAAGTGTGCAACAAAGTTCTAGTTCGGAAGATATTAGTGAGGATTATGATGATTCGATCGCCGATCGTGATTATGCTATCAATTCATCTGAGGATTATTATTCTGAATCTGAAAATGAAACAAATTCAGAAACTACAGAAAATGTGACAGAGGATGTTAGAGGGGAACATCTTCATATTACAAATATAATTGAAAACAACGAAGCACCTCAAACTACTGATGATTGGATAGAAAATATGACACAACAGGAAGTGTTCCAAGAATCTTGTTTTGAAGAAGACAAATTTCTTTTACCCGCAAACTTAAAACATCCTATAGAATTTTTTCAACTTTTTGTAACGGATGACCTAATTGAAATGATGGTTCTAGAAACGAACAAATACGCAAATCAATTGAAAAATAACAACCCAGTAACTTTAAAAAAATGGCAAGAAGTAACAGTGGATGACTTAAAAAAATATTTTGCCTTTACAATAGCCATGGGGATTGTCAATGAGCCAAGAATAAACCTGTATTGGTCAAAAGATAATTTATTCCATAATGAATTTATATTTTAAAATTTATACAGGAAAAGGTGATGATACTGGTGGTACGGGTCATGCAGAAGCCGTGATTAATTTTTTAATGAACCCATATTATAACTGTGGAAGACTTTTGATTTGTGATAATTTTTATACAACAGTTAATGTAGGTAACAGTTTACTATCAAAAAAACATATGTTTGCGGTACTTACTTAATACGAAGGCGTTGCTACCCAAAAAAACTTAAAGATATCAAATTAAAAAGGGTAAAG